>CM040240.1:70078339-70293530 GCA_022545495.1 Chrysanthemum lavandulifolium | reverse complement strand
CAACAAAAGCTTCCGCTACTCGATGTGATGATTTCATGATCCGAATGTGAGCATGTCGGTCCTAAAGTCACAACATCACAAAATACCAACACCACAAAGGATGTCTCGAGATTTTTGATGGCCGATGATCTCCAAAGATGGCTCAAACTCATCATCACGTGGATCGGTAAAGACCTCCACTTGAAGTAACCAAACATGCAATGTGAAGAATCAATGACTACGAGCTTGGAGCAAAGGACTACATCAAGAATGCAAGATCAATTGTTACTATTTGTATTCTATGTAATTTTGGTGCATTATTGAGGTGACCTCCTTGGGGAGATTGTTAGGAATTAGAAATTCCGGTATTAAAGAGTCGGTCACCTCAGTATATGTAATCGTTAGAAAGCTCGTAGTCGTAGTTCTTTTAAGTTAAGTAGTTATTTAGTTAAGTAACACCGTGGAGGACAGACGGGTCTTTACCACCTGTATGCACGATCCACACCACCAAGTGTGGCGAATTATGTAAGACTATAAATACTCTCTACCTTCCAAGGTAGAGAGTTGGAGCTCATAATAATATCTTTCACTTTCTCTCACTAAGTTCCCAAAACCTCTAACTTTCTCTCTCTAGAATTCCATCTTATTCGCCACCTTGTGTTATGGTTTGATGTGTATGTGAAAAGTTATATCTTACAAGAAGTTTGCCATCCGTATGGCATGTGATTGCTACTATGATTAGAGGACAACCTGGTTTGGACTCTATGGACTTTGATGATCTCTACAACCATTTAAAGGTATATGAGCATGAGATAAATGGCCAAACAAGTTCAAAATCTCACAGCATTGCTTTTGTGTCTTCTTAAAATAGAAGCGTGACTTCCACTAAAAGTCTGCTTATCCCTCAAAGCATTGTTGGTGATAAACGACATATTTACACAACCATGACTACCCCCACCTCATCACCAACAAACACCATCAACTCTGATGAAGTTGTATGTTCCTTCTTCGCTCAACAAGCCACTTTACCTATTACTTATGAAGAAGATTTGTCACAAATTCAAGAGGATGCTCTAGAAGAAATTGACATAAGATGGCAAGTCGCCATGATCACCGCAAGGATCAAGAAGTTCATGAAGAAAACAGGAAGAGGCATTGACTTCAAACCCAAACAAGGTATCACGTTTGACAAATCCAAGATTGAATGCTTTAATTGTCAAAGGCCTGGACACTTTGCAAGAGAATGCAAGTTTGCTAAATATCATGCAAATAGAATGATTGAAAAACCCAAGCTTGAACTAAAGGAAATTCCTATTCTTGAAACAAACCCAAAAGCTTTGGTTGCTCAAGAAAATCTATCGAGAGGTTGACCGGTCTTCAATTTGATGATGAACCAAGAACCTAATCTATGGTTGCAATGGAAGAGTTTGATTGGAGCACGACTTTTGATGAGGAACCAGGATTTGCTGCTTTAGAATCAAGAGATGGCCTTGGAAGCTTTGATTGGGGCATGGAAAGTGAAGAAGAACCTGTTCTGCTTGCCATGGTACCTACTTCACCAAGTTCATCTACTATCTCTGAGGTATGTTCTAAGTGTAATGATTTGTATCAAAAAGTGCTTACAGATTATGTGACTGAAAGAGATAATTGTAGAAGGGCTAGGTCTGAGGTAGCTGGTTATCAAATAACTTTAGAGTCAATGGAAGCCAAAATCATAACTCATGAAAATAATGAAATAGCTTGGGCAGAAAAATATGAGCAACAAGATTATCAATTAAAATTGAGTGAATGGAAGTTAGGATGTAAGGTTTCTGAACTTGAAAAGATGACTAAAGAAAGAGATGAATTGTTAGAAAAATTTGATGCTTGGAAAGAATCTGGTCTTTCACATGTTAGTTTTGTTGAAAAACAAAAAAGAGCACACATTAAAACTGGCCTAGGTTTTGGTATGGAGTTTAGCGATACAGAAGAAAACCCACCTAGTGATAAGGAACAAATTGATTCAGAGGAGATAACAACTAGTGATGATGAACTCATTAGCTCAGAAGAGAACAGATCTAGTAATGAGGAATCAATTAGTCAAACACCTCCTGAATTTAAGAAAGAAAAGGGTTATAATGCGGTTCCTCCACCAATCGGTAGTTTTCAACCTCTTAGGACAGATGTTTCTTGTTTTGGAGTAGACAATTTAGAGTTTAGGAAAAGCTTCTCGGTCAATCTAATTCAGTCTATCTAGTTCGAATCCCCAAAAGAAACAAATGAGAAACCTAAGGATGATAATGTTAAGATTTCAAAGTACCTTCAACTCAAAGTCTTGCTAAACATTCAAGATACCTTCAAGAAAAACTTTTCAAAATCTTGCTAAATCTTTTGGGATAGTTTTGGTCGGGATAGTTTTCATCATTCACCAAAAGTCGGGATAGTTTTGGTCATAGAACTAAAGGAAGAAATTTTGGGAATATGGGTAAAATTATGCTTTGTTTGTTATAGTGGTGATCATTTGATTAAGGACTGTGACTTTCACTCAGAATATTTAAGTCAATTCCTAAAGACTAAAACTACCAACCAAAAGCCAAGGGAAAATAAACTAGTTTGGAATCACTCACATAGGGTTAACCACAGTAATTTCTCAAAAGACTATAGATACCCTCACCAGAAAAGACCTTTTTCAAAACCACCAGTACTCTCAAGCACTTTTCAAGGTATTGGTAAGTCAAAAGTTTCTCAAGCAGTACCTTCTCAACGTACTACTAGGTTTTCACCCAATCAAGGTACTGCTAGCACTTTTTTGAATGGAAGCCCTAGGAGATCCAATTACTATCAACCTAGAAGGCATTACACCTCAAATAGAGTACCTAGATCAAAGAAATCTACACAAAAGTTAAAACCAAGCTGGGTTAAGAAAGAAATCTTGATGGGAACAAACAGTACTTTCAACAAGTTTTGTTGAAAAAGAAAAGGAGATTTTTGTTGAAAAAGAGAGTTTCATTGAAAAACCAACACATGTTTTGGAACAAAAGACAATACTTGATCATGCTTTCAAAAACAGTGGAGATTACATACTTAAAGAATTTAAGTATGTCACTCCACAAGGGGAACACAAGTCAGTTTTGGCTTGGGTTCCTAAAAGAAACTAACTCTTTCATCTTTGTGCAGGGCAACCCAAAAGAAGAGCTTAAAGATCATTTAATTGTTGATAGTGGTTGCTCTGGAAGCATGACAGGAGACAAAGAGATTCTGTCAGATTTTAGATCATATTTTGGAGGAAGAGTTGAATTTGGGAATGATCCTAATAGAGGTAGAATTACTGGGAAAGGAACCATCAAGGCAGGAAGCATAAACTTTGAAAATGTTTGTTATGTAAAGGAGCTAAAGTTTAATCTTTTGTCGAGATCTCGGATCTGTGACAAGAAGCACCTGTGTTATTCAACGACACATAATGTCTTATTCTTTCCCCGAGTTCAAGCTTGTTGATGATCACTTGGTAACACCGAGAGTACCAAGAACCAATGATGTGTACAGATCTAGATTTGAAGAATATTCACTCTATTGAAGAGCAACATGTTTAGTAGCAAAGGCAACACTTGAAGAAGCACATCTATGGCATAGAAGATTAGGACATGTGAATTTCAAGAATATCAACAAACTGGTTAAAGGCAATTTAGTTAGAGGTTTACCTTCTAAAACATACAAGAATGATCATTCATGTTTGGCGTGCAAGAAGGGTAAACAACACAAAGCTTCATGCAAGAAGATTAAGGAAAGAACTATTAGAGAACCTTTAGAGTTGTTGCACATGGATCTGTTTGGACCTGTTTTTGTTGCAAGCTTAAACAAGAAGAAGTATCGCTTAGTTGTAACATATGATTGTAGTAGATTTAGTTGGGTCTTTTCTTGGGATTTAAAGATGAAACCTTTGATGCTATTCATGATCTTATAATAGCCCTTGAAAATCAATTGAGACTGAAAGTAAGAGGTATTAGATGTGATAATGGGACTGAATTCAAAAACAAGTTTATGGATGAATTTTGTGCCAAGAAATGGATTAAGAGGGAGTTTAGCATTGCTAGAACTCCACAGCAGAATGGTCTTGCAGAAAGAAAGAACAGAACATTGATAGAAGCAGCCAGAACAATGCTTGCAGATTCTTTATTACCTATTCAATTTTGGGCTGAAGTTGAAAGTACTGCTTGCTATGTGTTAAATAGAGTATTAGTCACTAAACCTCAAATGAAGACACCTTATGAGTTGCTTATGGGTAACAAACCCAACATTCGTTTTATGAAACCTTTTGGATGTCCTCTGACTATTCTCAATACTATTGATACTCTGGGAAAATTTGATGGCAAGTCAGATGAAGGATACTTATTGGGGTATTGTACCAATAGCAAAGGATTTAGAGATACAACAAGGTTACCAAAAAGGTTCAAGATTGTCTTCATGTTGAATTTTTAGAAGATCAAGAAAATCAAAAGGGTAAAGGTCCCGATTGGATGTTTGATCTTGATGTTTTGACTCCTTCTATGAACTATGTTCTGTCGTAGAAGAAAATCAAGTTGTTCACAAAGAAGAAGATTTACAAGACATTGTTCATGGAGTCAATATTAGACCGATGTTGTTCTCGATGAAGAACCTATAACAATTGAAAAGGAGAAAAGTACTATTGAACCAAAATCCACTTTGTCATTGAAGATCAAGTGCTCTCAAGATGAGCTTAATAGGATGCTTTTCAAGAAACAATAGCACAATCTTATGAGGATGATCAAAGAAGAGCTTATGAAGAAGCAAAGAAAAGGGTAAGTCTGATTACTCTCACAAGATTTTAGATCACAGATTTTGGATCAAAGTCTTCACTGCACCAATTGATGATTGATGATTTGAATGATCCTAACATGCCTCGATTAGAAGACACTGATGATGAGTTAGATGATGAAGGTATTTTCTCAAATTCCAGTGCAGAACCTGATTTCACAAATTTGGGTGATGATCTTGAAGCTCCACAAACTCCTACATTAAGAGTTCATAAAGATCATCCTGCTGGTCAAATCATTGGAACTTCTACATCAGGGGTGCTCACAAGAACCAAAGCTAAAGGTTTCTCTAAGCCACATAATGCTTTACTTAGCTTTGTTTATAAACAAAACAGGCTGAATCATAAGGATCAACAAACATGCTTGTTTACCTGCTTTATCTCTCAAGAAGAACCCAAGAATGTAGCTCAAGCTTTAGCCAAAGAGAGTTGGGTTGAAGCCATGCAAGAAGAACTTCTTCAATTCAAACTTCAAGATGTTTGGGTACTATGTGATTTACCAGATGGAAAGAAGGTCATTGGTACAAGATGGGTTTTCAGAGTTAAGAGAGATGAAAGAGGCAATGTCATCAAGAACAAAGCAAGATTGGTTGCACAAGGCTATAGACAAGAAGAAGGAGTGGACTATGATGAAGTGTTTGCTCCTGTAGCAAGGATTGAAGCCATTAGATTATTCCTTGCTTTTGCATCTTATATGGGCTTTCCTGTTTATCAAATGGATGTCAAGAGTGCCTTTCTTTATGGCAAAATTACAGAGGAAGTCTATGTAAAACAACCTCCTGGTTTTGAGGATCCTGCACATCCAAACAAAGTCTACAAAGTTATTAAGGCTCTGTATGGCCTTCATCAAGCTCCTAGAGCTTGGTATGAAAGACTCTCCACTTTTCTATTGCAACATGGTTATAGGAGAGGTGCAATTGATAAGACTTTGTTTATCAAGAGAGACAAAAAGGATATCATGCTTGTTCAAGTCTATGTAGATGATATTATCTTTGGAGCTACCAAACAGTCAATGGTGAAAGAGTTTGAGCAGATCATGCAACAAGAATTTCAAATGAGTTCCATGGGTGAATTAACTTTTTTTTAGGGCTTCAAGTTAAACAATCAAAGGCTGGAATCTTCATTAGTCAAGATAAGTATGTCACTGACATTCTTAAGAAGTTTAACTTCAATGCTATCAAGCCAGTCACCACACCCATAAAAGCTATAAACTCATTAGGAAAGGATGAAGATGGACAAGCTGTGGATATCAAGCTTTACAGATCTATGATTGGTTGTCTTATGTACCTAACTGCATCTAGACCTGATATCATGTTTGCTGTCTTTTTATGTGCAAGATATCAAGTCTCACCCAAGGTCTCTCATATTAATGCAGTCAAAAGAATTTTTAGTTATCTCAAACAACAACCTAAGTTAGGGTTGTGGTATCCTAAGGATTCACCTTTTCACTTGGAAGCTTTTTCAGACAGTGATTATGCAGGTGATAATTATGATAGAAGATCAACCACTGGAGGATGCCAATATCTTGGAAGAAGATTAGTTTCATGGCAATGTAAGAAACAAACCATTGCAGCAACATCATCCATCAAGCGAATATGTTGTTCTTTGCAAGTCGTTGTGGACAAGTCTTGTGGATGCAAAATCAACTCTTGGATTATGGATTCAATTTTAAGAATACTCCTATCTATATTGACAATGAGAGTACAATCTATATTGTGAAGAATCATGTTTATCATTCCAAGACCAAGCACATTCAGATTAGGCATCACTTTATTCGAGATTGTTATGAGCATAGGCTCATTAATGTTGTCAAGGTCCACACAGATGATAATGTAGTTGATCTACCCACAAAGGGCTTTGATGTTTCAAGATTCAATCATTTAGTGGTGAGTATTGGTATGATTAATTATTAAGCTATGTTTAAGGGGAGGACTTCATATTAGTTTAGTTTAGTCCTATGCATTGTTTGAGGGGAGGCAATACAATGCACTTTGAGGTTTTTGCTATTGTGAAGAAGAGGATGGAAAGTACTGCTTAGCGTCTATTTGAAAGTACTGCTTATGTGGAAAGCACTGCTAAAATAAGGGATAAAATTCAAACAACGGTAACTTTATTAATTGGGCCTTGATTTTTTAAATCTTACCTATAAATAACTACCCTCCGATTTTTACTCTCATCTTTATACTTATCCATCCATTTCTCTCTTCTTTTATCAACATTCACCTTCAACGCACCATTCTTTCTTATACCAACATACAATGGCTAATCGTAACACTGTTAGTAAGCACAACATGGTTGCTAACTTGGACAAGACACCGTCTAATGTCACTTTTCATGATATAATTGATTTCCTAACTGGATCTTCAATCAATTATGCTCTACTGGTCGAACCTGACATCATTGAACCCTGGATTCAACAATTTTGGGCTACTGCTAGATCTCATATGCAAGATGATGAATCCTATATTCAGGCTAAGGTTGCTGGAAAGATAGTTAGAATTAGTGAAGCCACAATCAGGGAAGATTTATTGTTTGATGATGAAGAAGGGGCTATTCATTTTGACAAACAAGTACTTTGGGATACACTCCGAGATATAGGGTATGAAGGTTCACTAACTGAAACAATTTTTAAGAAGCCCTTATTTAGTCCTCACTAGAAGTATCTCGTTCATATTTTGCTTCATTGCCTAAGTCCCAAGAATACTACATGGGAACAATTTGGATCTAATATTGCCTCTGCATTTGTGGGATTAGCTACCAATCAACCCTTTAACTTTTCCAGAATGATTTTTGATGGTATGCTATCTCATATCTCAAATGGTTCACCATTCTTGATGTACCCTAGATTTGTTCAATTATTTTTGAACAAACAGCTTAAGGATGTCCCCAAACCTTCAAGCTTGCTACCTGCTATAGTACTTCCACCAAAGGTGTTTACTTTCATAGCTAAAAAGAGTGACAAATTTTCTGGGAGGGATACACCTTTAACTGCTCACATGATCGAAGTAGCACAAGCTGTTAGAGATGAAGCAACTTCTAGTGAAGATAATGCGCTTTCAGTTTCAAGGGAAGGAACTGCTTCTCCTACTGCACCTTCCCCAGCTCATGAAGATCCTCAACGTACTGATTCTAGAGAAAGCACTGCATCACAACATACTGCATTTCTGCAAGGTAATGATTCAGAACCAGATGTCAACCCACCATCATCTCCCAATGATTATACTTCCACAGATAGGTCTCAAACATCTGGAGAAGATGAGGGAGTTATGGCTACTGAAGGTATAGTTTTTGATAACTATGCTTTGACAAGGGAACTATTGAGATTGAAAAAGGATTATGAAGCTCAAGCTGCACAACTTCTGAAGCTGACCACCAAGTTTAGAAGATTGAAGAAATTTGTCTGGCCATTAGTTCAACATCACAGATTGTGGGTCAAATCTCAGAAGAAGAAAGGAAAGAAATTTAAGAAGGTTGCTAAAGTCGAGAAGCTTCACAAGCATCCTTCATTCCAATTAGGGAGGAATTTGGAGCAAGAGAATTTGATTGAAGATGCTAAAGATCTAGATGAAGAACAAGATGCTGACACTTATGATGATTCACATAAAGAAGCTGAGAAAATTGAGCAAAGCGAGCCTCAAGGTCTTGGTGCACAAAGTACTGGTGATCAAGGTCTTGATGTTCAAAGTCTTTGGTGATCAAGGTAATGCTCTTCAAGGAACTTTTAGGCAAGAGCTTATTACACCAAGAACATTAAATTTTGATGAGGAAGTCGGGCCTTCAATGGTCTTACATGAAGAAGAAGTCGGTACATCTAAAGTAGAACATACCGCTAGTGATGATGAGACCATTGCTCGATAATGCTCAACATGTCAAGACCAAGAGGTATTAGTATTCACGGTATTGAACAACCTCAACCTCAAGTCTTGCAATCTTCTCAACCTACTCAAGAGTTAGATCCAAAAGATAAAGGAAAAGGTAAAATGGTAGAGACAAAGAAGAAGAAGAAGAAGACTTACTTTGGCGGAATTAAGAGCTATTGAGGTAACTAAAATGAAGAAGTCGCTAGAAAGTTACAAGTGAATTAGATGTCGAGATTGTTCTACCGGAGAAGCAACCTCGTTATACCAAAAAGACCACAAAGTATTGCTAAAGAAAGGAATGCCATGATGGCTTATCCAAGGGTCGAGGATATATTGGATTACATAAGTTGAAATATTTAGAGATGAAAGACTTATATGATGTTTGTTAGAGAAGCTTATCAAAAGGAACTGGAAGGTATTATTCCTTTGATGATGAAAAGCGAATGAGGATGCAAGAAAAGAAGTTTAAAGAGAAAGAGAACAATCGATGATGAACATCCATCAAAGAAGATACAATTGAGAACGGAATCTGAGTTGATGAGCTGAGGAATTATCTAAGGGTTGTTGATTTTGAGCATCCTAAGTCAAAAGAAGTTGCTGAGAAGAAGTCTAAGATGTCTACATTTGAAGTTGTAGAATCAAAGGAAGGAGACTATCTTATGTTCCATAGAGAAGATGAAAGCTTTAGAGTGTTTAATCTGTTGTGGGATATACTGCATATGATAGATAGAGAAGATCTATTTCATCTGTATCAACTAGTGCAAGAATATTTTGAGCATATTCCATCAACTGGAGTCGGTTTAGTCTTGCTGGGAGATCTTATAAATATCTAGGAGACAGAAGAAACAAGTACTGATGCGCTCTAGAACAATCAAGAAGTTTGGGAGATCACAAGCTGGAGATTCTTTGAAGAATCAGGAGTGCATGTTTTGGAGTTAGAAGATGGGACCATGATTGATATGCTAGCAGAAAGAAGATATCCACTTACAAGAGATCTTATGATCGGGATGCTAGATCATGGTATGGAGGTTGAGCGGAGAATGAAACAGCTCTTATGGTGATTGAGTTGTTCATCAAATGGACGAGTTAGCGAGATGATGATGCATAATTCTTGGTATGGTTTTTATAATATAAATCTTTTGAAAAATCGGACTTTATTCAAAATATTGCCGGACAAACAAGATTTCTCAAAGTCCGCTTGCGACTCAAAACCAGTAAAAGTCTTTTAATAAAAATAAATAAGCAACTTTTGTGAAGTGCAAAATACTTTTTGAAGCACAAGATAACAGCAACAAATTGTTTTAAGAGTAACACGTAATGGTAATCAACTCACCATGTTTTATAAACAAGAAAGAGTTTGACTCATCATGAGGGTACGGCTCTGATGTGATTATCAAATCCGTTTTTAGTTGACAATTTACTAAAAATTGTATGGTTTTCAACTCACCATATATGTAATAGTGAAGAGTTGGCTAGCCCACAAGAAAATGTCTTGTGGTAAAGGCTGTGGAAAAACCATTTGTATGGTAATTAGTTCACCATGGGTGTAAGAACTAACTAGTCCAAAAGCAAACGGCTATTGGTAAAGACTTAACAAATCCGTTGATAGTCGATGATTTGCTAAAATCATATGGTTATCAATGTACCATGGTTTTACACACCTAAACATTGGCTACTCCGAGTTAATGGCTTTGGTAAAGAGACATCAAAATCCATTAAATTTTCAATGATTCACCTCTCACAGGAGTTTACACACCTGGAAAAGATGAGAATAGTCTAAAACTTTATGCTCTGATGTACATTTTGCCATATGTTGCTGAGTAGCTGAAAAGATGAAGTTGGATGATAATGATTGTTGAAAAGGATTGCTTATAAAGACTACTTTGATGATGATAATACAAAGAGTACAAGACAAATCTGAAGATAAAGACACAATCTTTCCTTGAAGACAATGATGTTAAAGTTAAAGATACAAAGGAACTTGAAATCAAGCAAGTAGAATTCAAGTTAGGGAGGATTGTTGGGATAAAAAACAAAGTATTGAAGAAAGTCAAAGCATCAAGAAAGTCAAGAATCAAAGTAATGAAAGTCAAAGTACCGCTTAATCTTGTCAAAGCATCGCGTTAAA
The DNA here is from genome assembly GCA_022545495.1 of Chrysanthemum lavandulifolium. NCBI lineage: Eukaryota > Viridiplantae > Streptophyta > Magnoliopsida > Asterales > Asteraceae > Chrysanthemum > Chrysanthemum lavandulifolium. Next base: position 70,282,753 of record CM040240.1, on the reverse strand, counting down.
GTCTTGATATGCTAAAGGATCGATATGCAAATCGCTCAAGGATTATTATGTAATTCTAGAATATTCTTAGATTAGAATTAGTATTACTTGTCGTACAAGGATTGTAATTGTAAACCGACTAGGGTACTCCTTATGCCTATAAAAGGACCCTAGATTGGCATTAGAGATCTTAGAATCGACTTAGAACTTAAATGCAAGTACGATATTAGAGATTATTTAGCGATTAGGTTTGTTAGTGAATCAGATAACAAGCGTGTTCAAAGTTTGGTTTTAATATAATCGTTGAAGTTTAAAGTTATTCTTCTTAGCTTTATTGAAGTAGTTTTCGCATACTTAATAGAGTTATATCAGTGTTTCATTGTTAGTAATTTAGGATTTATCCAAGGTTGCTAAACCCTTACAAGCTATATAGTTAGTTTGGTCAGAGTATATCGATCCAACAACGATAACATAACAATATTCCCAAAATCGACATAAGACAGCTTAAGTTTAATCAGGGATAGAAAGGGCACATTCATCCTAGAATTAGGTTCCCGTATCAACTACAACAAGTTATAAAGATTAAATGTCATTACTGTTACACATTTCTTTAACATTGTAAAATCATAAGTGTAAAACTCAAATTGTTCTTACCGTGCAATCATCAAAATCCAATGCAAGGGTCTCAAGATTTTGAAGTCTTGTCAGCTGAAAGATATCGGATGTTGTGATTGTCGTCACAACATTATAACGACCGAATCTCAAATCTAACTTCCTCAAATTCCTAACATTTGCAATATCCCTTAGTCTCATCTCGTTTGTACTAGGACGATTCATTTTAAGAGACTCAAGTGAGGACCACCAGCAAATAAAGTCCCAAACTGTACCGCTTAGAAAATTGACATGAATCAATTCTAAGCTCAGTAGATTTGGAAAGCCATGAAAATATTCGGAGAAGCTAAAGAACAAACATGAAGTACTAGATGTGTCAACTCACTCGAGAGTAAAGTTGGGTAGGGAGCGTGGCGGGTCACCATACCGGTTTGTAATAATTAGCTCCTCAATTCCATGCTCGACCAAAACAAGAGCCACTCATGAATCTCTTCATAATGAAAGTTGTCTATTCCAATCATTGATCTTGGCTCTACAAATAAGACAAACTTTCTTATTGGACCCATAAGCCGATTTAAGAATCTAGTAACAAGCCTCCCATCAAACTCATATGTTAAATAATAAAAGAAATCCTCATCAACTATGACATCGGTGAGCAAATTCCACTTAGACCTCCAGTTTCGCGCTAAACTAGAGGTTCTCACCGCTTCTAACAAAGGCAACCGATTCAAAATGTTAGTGATCACTTCATCTAGCATGTTGCTAATACGATCGATCGACATGGTTTTGTTGGAAGTTGGGTTGGTCTTTTGAGTTCTGGAAATGAGGATTTATATTCTTGATTTCGATTTTCAGTTTAACGTTTTTGGATAATGATGTATTATGATTGGTAAAGTTGTTTGTTGGGTGGGTGTATTGGTTCCCGCGAAATTGAATGCAAGCGTATCAGAGAAGAAATGGCTAGTAGCCATACTCACAATTGGTTCCTGGGTTGAAGGTTGGGTCAAAAATGTGAATGGTCTATTATACCCTCGAAGGAAATCCAGAAAATTAGGTTTGACTATGTCAATCCTGGTCAAGGGACGATTTTGGCATTTAAAGGCCAAGGTTTAGACCTCTGGCGATGATAGAGCCGAGTTTTGTCCCATCACGAAGTGTTTTGCCAAGTTTAGGGACCAACGGTGTATTTTAGTCTTATATTAATTTATAGGATAAATATGTTTGCTTTTGAGTAATTTTTTTTTAATGAGTAGTGAAAACTTGTGATGACCATTTAATGGGTAGACGAAAAAATTGCATCTACCATCCCTAGGGTAAATTACAAAAATGGTACATGTGGCTTAGTGAAAATTGCACCCACCGTCCCTAAACATTTTTTCGTCTGTTTCTTTTTTATGTTTTCGCCAATTTTCATACGTTTTCGTTCGTTTTACTACATTTTTGTTTATTTTTATACGTTTTCATCCGTTTTAAAAGTTTGTCGTCAGTTTTTTTTACGTTTTCATCCGTTTTTCTTACGTTTTCGTCCGTTTTCTTACGTTTTCATACATTTTTATCCGTTATCATCCGTTTTTTAAACGTTTTCATCCGTTTTTCTACGTTTTCGTCTGTTTTTATACTTTTTCATCCATTTTTATCAGTTTTCGTCCATTTTATATTTTTCATCCGTTTTTATCAGTTTTAAATACATTTTATACTTTTCGCTTCGCTTTTATCTGTTAAATGCTTTTTTGTTTTTGTCCGTTTATGTTACATTTCCGTCTGCTTTTTATACGTTTTTATAAGTTTCCATCCATTTTTATTCATGTTCGTCCGTTTTTATACGTTTTCTTACCTTTTCGTATGTATTATCTGTTTTTATACATTTTCATCCGTTTTTATTAGTTTTGGTCCGTTTTATACATTTTCGTCCATTTTTATACATTTTCGTTTGTTTTTATACTGATGACGTACCCTCCGCTCTGCTAACGAGCTTTACCGTCACTATGGTACTTAGTTTACCATTTGTACAAAGGGTATGATGTACCCTCCTAAAGGATGAATCCTATGCCTTCGTCCTACACATAATGTTGGCATAAAGTCATTCACAATGGCTACCGCAAGGGAATCCGCCAACCAACACCCAAAGCACTCATAGTGTCTAACCTATGTCACAGTTCGGAGCCCGGCCTCCGTCAAGGCCTCCGTCACTGTTTGGAGCACCCTCCGTCAAGGCCTCCATCATGGTTTGGAGCCTTGCCTCCGTTAAGGCCTCCGTCACTGTTTGGAGCCCCCTCCGTCAAGGCCTCCGTCATGGTTCAGAGCCTGGCCTCCGTCAAGGCCTCCGTCATCGAGCTCGAGCTCGCCGCCACGATTCGAACTGGCCTCCGACAGGTTCGAAGCCTGACCTCTGTCAAGGTTTGAAGCCCTGTCGAAGCCCTGTTCGGAGACCCCTCCGACAAGGGTCGAATCCTAAAGGTCATAGCCTCTCTGTGACATAGGTTAGACACTATGAGTGCTTTGGGTGTTGGTTGGTCAAACAGAACTGGTCAAATAAGATCTGGTCAAACAGAACTAGTCAACAACCATGATCTTAGCCATTATCTTAGCCATGACCCTCTGTAACTGTCATGACCTCTGTAACTGCCTCCACACACCCTCTGTAACTGCTCTGTCAAATTCTTATGCCTATAAATAAAGAAGTCATCACAAGAGGTATGTAACCTAACTTAACCCAGGAGATCTCATCTTCTCCACCTCAATATTCAATAAAGAAGTCACACCGGAGGCGGTTCGCGGGGGCTTTCCCCCGCGCTCCGTCTAACGTAGTGTCTTCTATTTCTTATTTTCAGGTTATCTTGCACTCGACATCACCACCATCACCCCTAACTCCGTCAATCACCATTGACGGCCTGGTATGTGCATCTTTTTGTACGATCAGTGGCACCATACGTGGGACCTGCAACAATAAGTCCCATTTTTCGAGTCAAATAACCGTTTTCCATAAATAACGGTCGAATTCAACTGTAATTCCCTACATCCTTGTTACCACATGGTAGCACAACTGAATTCTCCACTTTTATCTCTAATCACGAGATTTTCCACCAACCACAAACTTTACGTTTACCATTTCAACAGCCTATGTCGGGGTTTAAACGGAGCAATCTCTGTTACGGCCTCTGTTATGTTTGAAGGAGCCTCTGTTTGGCTTCATTTAAGATGAAGGGTCAAAGTCAGCAACCTCTGTGGAAATCTTTGTGGCCTCTGTCAAAACCTCAGTTTGGGTTTAATTTAAGAAGGTTCAAAGTTAATAGCCTTCGTAAGAGCCTCCGTTGCAGTCTCCGTAGCAACCTCTGTTATGGTCTGTTTTGGAGAAAAGGTTCAATAACATTCATAGGAGCCTCTGTTGGGGTTCATTTTGACAAGAAGGTTTAAAGTCAATAGCCTTCATAAGAGCCTCCGTTCTGAGACTCCGTGTGACCTCTGTTTGGGTTCATTTTATGAAGAAGATTCAAACTCAACAACCTTCGTAGGAGCCTCTGTTCGGGTTCACTTTGATAAGAAGGTTTAAAGTCAATAGCCTTCATAAGAGCCTCCGTTGCAGACTCCGTAGCAGCCTCTGTAAAACCCTGAAAATCGAGAACGTGTTAAATGACTAAATTACCCCTCAAGCTTAATAATTGTGAAATGCGTAAAAGATGTCTATGCTTATTAAATACGAATCTCATCTAACTTAAGAGTAATTTTAAAACCTAATGTATAAGATTATCAAAAAGAAATCGATGCACTTTTCGGCTAATACTTTCATGAACCGAAAATGCCTAATATACAAACACATTATAACTTAATTGACGGCCCAATTAAATTTGGACTTAGCCCATGCCTCACCTTGGCTCGTCAAAATCAAGACCGGTTCCCTTTTCCCCTTTTTTCTTGTACGCTCCACAAAACAGAAAAAAGATAAACGCTCCAACAAACCCTAGAACACAAAAGTGATGGCTATCACTTCTTCTCCACTTCTGTCGACACAAAGGAGGTTCAAGGAGGGCAAGCAGGGGGTGTTCTACGTGGCTGGTCGTGGGTTTTCTTGGTCGTGAATGCTGCTGCCATCGTGGGGTTTAAAACCCTTGGTTCCTTGTTATTTTTTTTTTCATCAAGGGTAACATCTTATGCCATCATCTCGTCTCCTTAATTTCCTTTGTTTCATGGTTTTGGTCATGTGGTTATCTTCCTTGAATACATGTATACCACGACTAAAACTTGTCACATGAAATAATGGTTTTAATCACATAAAATCATGGGATTAGGGTTCAGTTGATTAACTCGAGGCGTATAAAATGGTTATTGGTTGTTAAAGGGTGTATATAATTTTTGTAAGACTGAAAATATGGAATGGTAAACTTGATATGATGATATTAAATCAGGTTGTGTGGCTTACATGGGTCATGGGTGCGTTTGGGTAGGTTAAACATGTGCTTATATTGGTTTTAATAAACCTAAAACTGGACAGCATCCTATGTCGAATTTGTGTGTGTATAGATCCAATTTTATAAGTGCAATAATCTGGGTTTTGTGGGAAAAGTTTATTTTATGTCTTAGTTAAGTTTTCCAAGTGGTTAGGTCGAATTTGGAGTTGTCTAAGTCGTATTTTGAATTTTACAAGATCAAGTGTCAAAGCTGAGAAAGCGGATCGAAATTTAGTTGGATTGTTTGATTTTTAATTTTCAAACAATAAAGAATTGGGAGCTCTCCTTTTACATGAGTGACATTTAGGATATAAATGAATTTCTGGAGTTTGGGAATTTTCCAAGGTGTCTAAACAGGTCCAATAAGCGTAAACTTTTAAGGTGTAGTTTCGACCACTTTCGGGCGGTGTCGGACTTATGATTTTCCATAGGCCATTTGGCATAGAGATAGAACCCACCAATTTTGGAGACTCTTTTAACTCATTTGGGAACCACTAGGATTTTGCTTGATTTCATTTGAGCTAAGTAAGTATTTTATAAAAATCGTTAAAGTCGGGTCCAAATATGAGTTTAAGAAAATGAAAGATAAAACATGATATCAATAAGTAACACACTTACAAAGGCATAAGAAGCTTATAAAAGGAGCTAATAAGTATTATATGAATCGTAATCCGTGTAGATTCATTGAAGAAGACGATAGCGTCGTATCTTCGTGTTCGTTCATTCATTGCTTTTCCTCATTTGCGTTAAGGTACGGATATTCCGACCTTTTCGATAAAGGTTCCTATGACGTTTTCTTTTAGTTAGCTTTTCTATTTAAATTATTAGGGTTTCCTATGCCATTGCTATGAACCCTTTACGATTGTTTGATCATTGCTCGTTTGAAACACACCTTTATTGAATCATGCAATATCGATTTGAGCGTTATGTTAGAAAGACTTTGATATGCACATTTGTTGAACCTTGCTATATTTGATTATGAACTTCTGAATTGTGAACATTTGGTTATGAAATTCTGATTATGAAAGTATGATATGTGACTACGACATAAACTTCTGGCTTCTGAACATTTGAACATGAACCTTATGATATGAACTATCTGATATGTTAACTGTTGACCTTTGTGCTTGATTATGATCTGTGTTATGTATGATAATCTGTTTGACCTAAGTTAGTTTGACACCCGAGCCACTATTTCACTAGTCATGGGGGTTTCATGTTCGTGTCAGTGATGCACCTCTGACATGACTCTAGGCGATGAGTGATGTTCTGTCACGTCCCTTCATTATCGATTATGAGCTCGCTATATATTGTATGGCCACTATCTATCTGTTGGGCGTATGGATGCATCAAGATCGATCATTATCGATATGTTTTACGGTGAATGATGTAGTGTGCATACGCTTCTTCACAAAATTCAGAGCTAGCTACTCCAATTATTTTACGAGGTTACTTTACGAATAAGTAGTTATTTCGATATGATAAGTTCGGGCTCGTGGTAGTTAACTAAATCCTTATCTGTTATGTACGTGTTAAGTATTACATTTATGATTCGGTATTTTCAAGTGTTTATATTTATGTATTAGGTTTATTATATGTTATTGTATGTGTTTATGCTCTTATATGATTACGTAACTACCGTATGCCATGCTAGGATATGATTAATATGTTTAAATATGATTAGTATGTTATCATCGATGTTATGTTAGTTCATCATTATGTAATTCGTTGATCGTGTGATGATTGTGCTAGTGTGAAATTGAGTATCCCGAAAGTTTAGTATGTATGATTGTTCGATTAATTTTGTAAACTTTGCCTATCCGTTAGTTATCCATCTCTTATTATTGATGCGCTATGTTTAGACTTTGCTTATATTAAGGTTTGATCCGGGAAATGGTTTAACTTATGATATCGGATTGATAACTTGCTAGTTGCTATGCTATGTCTTTTGCTTATTTAGTTATAGTTTTCCTCTTGTTTTCTATTTGTATGTGTGATCGCCACGTTTGATCGCTATTGTTCACTGCTACGATATTGGATAAGTGTGTTAAATGTAGATTAATTGATTTGTATGGATGCCATGTTTATTTTCTAGAGATAGTTTCCGTTAGCCCTTAGACTTTTCGTTTGGTTTATATGTAATCTATTTTCTTGATATGTTAAGTGTCTGGTTATTCTGATGTGTGCGTTTGTGTCATTAATGTGCTATGAGGTGTTTTTAACTAATATGTGTTCTTCCGGATTTCTGTGTGTCTGTGTTTCCGCAGAATCCTCAGTGATTCATTATCCTCATTCCGCTGTGACTTCGTTATTTGTTTCTTTATTTCATTTCGTATTTCTGTTTTTGTTTAGTTTTCGTTTTGTTATATCTCTCACCTTTGGGCTTTGTAAGCTCGGTAGTATTTTCTTTTCTGCGGCGGTGTTAAGCATTCAAGATGAGCTTATGGGATAGCCGATCCGGGTTGAGAGTAGAGACGAGAGCAAGATTTGAAAATAGGGATCTTAGATTTATTTTGATTATTAAGTTAATTATATTTTCTTTTGTAAGTTTTGTAAAGGCTTCCGCTATTGTATAGTACTTAAGGTTCTGATATGAAACCGTATTTGTGATATCTTTACCCTTGTCGGGTTGGGGTGTTACAATTTATGGTATCAGAGCTCTAGGTTTTAGGACCCTTAGAGCTTAGGCTATGACCTGTGAGGATCGGGTAGACATTAGGTTTCCGTCTGTTTAGATATCTTTCAATTCCTTTTGATGGTCGCTCGGTTTGGCGTCGATATTCTTTTGCCTTTCTTGAATTGGCCTCCTCTTTTCACATCGAATTTTGTTATTTTGTTTTCGCTCGTCCGTTTGTCGATCGTTAGATGGAGACTACCCGCAGCCGAAGAAGATGGTGTCGACCTGCGTTCTTTGCAGTTCTGTCTTGGAGAGGCTCGTGAGCGAAGCCACACTCGACCGCCATCTTCTTTGGAGGCATCGAGGATTGTCACACACCAAATTACATTTTTTGCGGTGAATGGAATTCCTAGGGATGACGGTCATAGCATCAAAGTTCTGATTATATCGGACGACCTAAAGTGTCGTTTTGAAAATATCGTTTGATTAAGTAAAATAATCGAGTTTACAAAACATAGGTCCCAAAAGATTTCAATATATCAAAACGAGTTTGTTACAATCAAGCGATAGTTAAGTGCATAAAATATAGGTGAGGCGCGTCGACACCGCGACTCTATGATAAGTCCACATGCATGCCATGAAGTGAATGCCTTAGATGCACGAGATAAAACATGCTAAAAGTGTCAACACAATGGTTGAGTGAGTTCATAGAGTTTGTTTAACAAGTAAAGCTTTTAAAGAGCGTTCATGCAACAAAGGCAAAGTTTTGGTCATCTAGAATAGTCCACAAAGCAAAGGCATTGTAAATCCACTCGAGTTCAAGTTCGCCCATACAAAACTTGGAACACTGTGTGTTCACAACCTTGCCAAAATATGTCTAGTTTATGTTCAAGTACACGATGTCAAATGAGTTCACAAAGCAAAGGCATTGTAAATCCACTCGGTTCAAGTTCCGCCCATACAAAACTTGCAACTGTGTGTTCACAATCCATTGCACAAAATATAGTGTGTCTAATAGTCGAATATAAGTTACCATAATAATTCACAATATTGCACCACATATATAATAATGTAGGGATGCTCGAACATGGGAGACTTTGCCTTTGCTCAACAAGGGAGACTCCTTTGTCACTCGACCACCTAGGCGAGGTTATGAGAACACTCCACCATTAAGGCGAAATTATTGATAACACTCCACCGACAAGGCGAGAATTTACTGATGATGCTCAGAACATGGAGACTTTATAGTGATGCTCCCATCATAGGAGACTTTATAGTGATGCTCCGATCATAGGAGACTTTATAGTGATGCTCGATCATAGGAGACTTTAGGTCAAGGTCATAACACGTCCGGTTCAATAAGTTCAAACAAGTCATAAGTTTGTATTTAAGTTCAAGGTTCCATTCAAAGTTCGTAATTAAGTTCAAAGATTTAAGTCGAGTTCAAAAGTTCGAGCAGTCAAAGAGCTCGAATAATATCAAAAGTTTCAAGATAGTCGAAGCGTTCAAAATCACGTCAAACAAGTTTAAAATATATCAAAACCTTGTACAAGTTAAAAGAGTTCAACTATATGTCAAAAAGTTCAAATCAAGTCCAAAGTGTTCACTTATATGTTAAAGGGTCCGAATCAATTTAAAAGAGCTCAAATATACATGTCGAAGGGTTCAAAAATCAAGGAAAGTGTTTCAACTAATAGCGTTCATAACATAGTGATCAATTTAGTTCGGGCATAATCTACTTACGCGCACATAGAGTGAAACAAAAGATATTTAAGATCATATATGTGTAAAATAAAAGCAAGTAGTTGAGCATGTATCTCCCCCAAAGAGTTTATAAAACAATTAAATGAGTAAAAGTGGGGCTACGAACTCACCTGTTGCAATAGTTATGATGACAAAGTGGATGCACAGAAATGAGACGCAACTCTCTAACCGCGACCTATGATGAATGATATGATCAATGTAAATCATGAAACAATGTCGTGCATAAAAACTCATATGATATCCATACCACTTGTACATTTGAAAATAATGTTTATCATCGAAATATATGTTTATGACATCTCGTCATATTATAAAATACTTTACAAGTATTTACGTTGAAATGATATCCTCGATAGTCATTTAATGATTTATTATGAAATTATAACTTTTAAATCAGTAAAATAATGTCATTTGACAATTTCATGAAAGTGAATAAACGGCCTTGAAAAGCTAGTCGTAAAATGGTGCACATCGAGTGTTAGGAAACAAACTCAACGGTTTTGGGAAGCTTGTATCATTATCTCAAAGTTTTAGCATTTAAGTTTTTATCGTAGAGGTCTCGATCATGGAGAAAAATATAGGTAAAGTATGGTACTTGTATACAAAATATTGTTTAAGGGTGGTTTTCGGCAAAGTTTAAGTGGCCGTATTTTACTCGTTACAACTCCGTTTGACGAACGGTTGGACGTTTTGGAAAATAGGCTAGGCGAACTTACTTTTACTAGAAGACATCGTTTCATAAAAAGTACTCTATCAATGTTAAAACAACCCTCAACATGGTCATTTCTGGCCGATATGTTTGTCTATTAGAAAATATATTAGTTATGCTTATATAAAATAATTCTGGCAACTTGTTTAAAATGTGAATAACTTAGTCGTTATAAGTCCGTTTTCTCGTTTTATATATCCTCGGAATCGTGATAATATATAATAATATATTTTTGATAAGTCGACACATTTAATAACGCTTAAGATTCATTTTGACCCGTAATAAGTTAAAATAACATGCTGAATTTTACAAACAATTAGTTTTAAGTCGTCAACTTGAAAAATTCATAACTTCTTCGTTATAGCTCCGTTTTAATCCGTTCAAGCGGCCACGTTTCTTTTAAAGTATATTTTCCAAATATCTAGCCCAAATATTTTTATCAACTGTCGAAAATTCCAAATTTCACGAAAAGGTCGAACCTTTAAATATATTTGTCGAAATGAGTTTTTCTCGCGCAAAACCTATTCTAACCCATTCAAACCAACGCCGAAGCTATTCTAATCCTACCATACACCTTCTTAGGGTGTCATGGGTTCCTAGACATCACCAAAAGTGATATGTTTCAAGGAGTAATTATAGGATGATATATATAAATTATAAGTACTAAAAACAATTAAAGTGGTATAGATACTCATATAACTTGCATGTTTTCTAATAGGATCATAAAAATAACTCATGAATGATCAAGAAAGATTAGTAAAATATATGAAAAGCTTACTTGGATGATGAAGGGATTTTTATTGCAAATACATAATCAACCTAGAGGTTTATATTTCAAAACCTTAAGATATATTACTAATAGAACCATAATGATGCTTGATCTTGGAAGAAAAAAATGGTGATTCCTTCATGTTTGATGTAGTGGTCGTGCATCTCAAAGAAAAGAAAGAGAACATATTGTTTTTTTTTGAATAAATGAATGAAAGTGAAGTATCCAATTTGGTTTGATAACCTTGAAAGATTTTATTAGATATTTATTTATTATGTATAGAGTTAGCTAGAAATCGATTTTAACGAACAAAATAAAATATATCAAGTCATAAAATTATAAAATACATTTCGCAAAATTGAGTTAATAAATAATTATCGAGTTGAATTTACTAAAACCGTCGTAAATATTTATACATAACAATTTATATACCAAATAAATTGAAAACATCGGATAAGCTAATAATATACTTTTATAGTCTTAAAATGAGTATAAAATATATTAGGATTATTTTCGAAGTGTCGGATCAATATTCAAAATAAATGTTTATGCGATAGCGTTTATTTAATAGGAAAATAAACGTTAATGAAATATAAATTTGAAAAATGACCGGAAATTGAGAATTGTGACAAGGATGCTGCTGGAGGAAGCTGGACGGATCAACCAAAGGCGCAAAAGACGGAGACAAGATTCAACTGGTGGTTGAGAAGGTTCATCTACTTCATATGATTTGGGCGCGACTTGTGATATTCTGATTCGTTTGTCATGCGTTTTGTGACGGTTTGATATTCTGCTAAGTGATTCTGATCTGTATTACTTTTCTTTGATTCGTTCAGCTCGGTTCGAGTCGTGAAGTTTTATCGTTTAGCATTCGGTATATCTCGACTTTTCTTTCCGGATCGTCGGTAATGAGTCATGAGAGCCGTTTATGCAAGTTGGTGGCTTCGTTTGTTTGGTAATATGGTAAGTTATCCGATGTGTTGTATGTCGCATGAATGTGTACAGTACATTTTGGTATGTTACTTGTTATCTATATATTATCTTTTGTTCGATATTAGTTATGTGGGTTGTCATGACCCGAGATGTAATATGATGATAATAAGGACTTGTTATGTGATGCAAGTATTATGGCGCCCGATCAACGTGATAATACCGAGATCATATAATTTGAACTTATTGAAATCATATGACGTCTGGGAAATGCCTGTGGTTGATACGTGAATGGACTTTGAGTTGTATCCATTATTTGTCGCCCTCATGTTCGATTGAAATTTTGTACCTCTTTGCGAGATTCTCATCGACAAATTGTTATATATAAGTTTTATGCGCTTGGAATCCAAATCGTTATGATCCGTGTGAACCCATAGATTGCTATATCTCGCTCTAAGTTTGTATGTCTCCACGTACTTCTCGATTAGTAAGACCGTTAGGATTCGCTTACTGTCTATGCATATGTTGTTTTCATCATTAGATACCGAATAAGTTAGAGTGTGTTGTTTGATTTTCGCATCTCATCCGTTATCCGCCATTACTTTGATAAGTATATGATTATCTGTTATAAGTATTTGATCGTAGAATTGATTTACGAAAAGTATAAGTATGAATGTTACGACAAGAATCTTTGTTCTAAAATAAGTTTCGCGTTTGCTCTATTCCTTGAAATTCAAGTTCGATTCGTTTTATGTTCTGTTCGTCTTGTTCAATTTCGAGGACGAAATTTTCTTTTTAGAAGGGAAGAGTTGTAAAACCCTGAAAATCGAGAACGTGTTAAATGACTAAATTACCCCTCAAGCTTAATAATTGTGAAATGCGTAAAAGATGTCTATGCTTATTAAATACGAATCTCATCTAACTTAAGAGTAATTTTAAAACCTAATGTATAAGATTATCAAAAAGAAATCAATGCACTTTCCGTCTAATACTTTCATGAACCGAAAATGCCTAATATACAAACACATTATAACTTAATTGATGGCCCAATTAAATTTGGACTTGGCCCATGCCTCACCTTGGCTCATCAAAATCAAGACCGGTTCCTTTTCCCTTTTTCTTATACGCCCACAAAGCAGAAAAAGATAAACGCCCAACAAACCCTAGAACACAAAAGTGATGGCTATCACTTCTTCTCCACTGCCGACACAAAGGAGGTTCAAGGAGGGCAGCGGGGGTGTTCTACGTGGCTGGTCGTGGGTTTTCTTGGTCGTGAATGCTGCTGCCATCGTGGGGTTTAAAACCCTTGGTTCCTTGTTATTTTTTTTTCATCAAGGGTAACATCTTATGCCATCATCTCGTCTCCTTAATTTCCTTTGTTTCATGGTTTTGGTCATGTGGTTATCTTCCTTCGAATACATGTATACACGACTAAAAACTTGTCACATGAAATAATGGTTTTAATCACATAAAATCATGGGATTAGGGTTCGTTGATTAACTCAAGGGGCGTATAAAATGGTTATTGGTTGTTAAAGGGTGTATATAATTTTTGTAAGACTGAAAATATGGAATGGTAAACTTGATATGATGATATTAAATCAGGTTGTGTGGCTTACATGGGTCATGGGTGCGTTTGGGTAGGTTAAACATGTGCTTATATTGGTTTTAATAAACCCTAAACCGGACAGATCCTATGTCGAATTTGTGTGTGTTATAGATCCAATTTTATAAGTGAAATAATATGGGTTTTGTGGGAAAAGTTTATTTTATGTCTTAGTTAAGTTTTCCAAGTGGTTAGGTCGAATTTAGAGTTGTCTAAGTCGTATTTTTGAATTTTACAATATCAAGTGTCAAAGCTGAGAAAACGGGTCTGAAATTTAGTTGGATTGTTTGATTTTTAATTTTCAAACCATAAAGAATTGGGATCTCTCCTTTTACAGGAGTGACATCTAGGATATAAATGAATTTCTGGGAGTTTTGGGAATTTTTCCAAGGTGTCTAAATAGGTCCAATAAGCGTAAACTTTTAAAGTGTAGTTTCTGACCACTTTCTGGGCAGGTCTGGACTTATGATTTTCCATAGGCCATTTGGCATAGAGATAGAACCCACCAATTTTTGGAGACTCTTTTAACTCATTTGGGAACCACTGGGATTTTGCTTGATTTCATTTGAGCTAAGTAAGTATTTTATAAAAATCGTTAAAGTCTGGTCCAAATATGAGTTTAAGAAAATGAAAGATAAAACATGATATCAATAAGTAACACACTTACAAAGGCATAAGAAGCTTATAAAAGGAGCTAATAAGTATTATACGAATCGTAATCCGTGTAGATTCATTGAAGAAGACGTGGCGTCGTATCTTCGTGTTCGCTCATTCATTGCTTTTCCTCATTTGCGTTAAGGTACGGATATTACGACCTTTTCAAGAAAGGTTCTTATGACGTTTTCTTTTCGTTAGCTTTTCTATTTCAATTATTAGGGTTTCCTATGCCATTGCTATGAACCCTTTCGATTGTTTGATCATTGCTCGTTTGAAACACACCTTTATTGAATCATGCAATATCGATTTGAACGTTATGTTAGAAAGACTTTGATATGCACATTTGTTGAACCTTGCTATATTTGATTATGAACTTCGAATTGTGAACATTTGGTTATGAAATTCGATTATGAAAGTATGATATGTGACTACGACATAAACTTACGCTTCGAACATTTGAACATGAACCTTATGATATGAACTATCGATATGTTAACTGTTGACCTTTGTGCTTGATTATGATCCGTGTTATGTATGATAACTGTTTGACCTAAGTTAGTTTGACACCGAGCCACTATTTCACTAGTCATGGGGTTCCATGTCCGTGTCGTTGATGCACCTCGACATGACTCTAGGGCGATGAGTGATGTTACTGTCACGTCCTTTTACATTATCTCGATTATGAGCTCGCTATATATTGTATGGCCACTATCATCATTGTTGGGCGTATGGATGCATCCTAGATCCGATCATTATCCGATATGTTTTACGGTGAATGATGTCGTTTGCAATCACGCGTCTTCACAAAATTCGGAGCTAGCTACTCCAATTATTTTCGAGGTTACTTTACGAATAAGTAGTTATTTACGATATGATAAGTTACGGGCTCGTGGTAGTTAACTAAATCCTTATCTGTTATGTCTATGTTAAGTATTCATTTATGATTCGGTATTTTCAAGTGTTTATATTTATGTATTAGGTTTATTATATGTTATTGTATGTGTTTATGCTCTTATATGATTACGTAACTACCGTATGCCATGCTAGGATATGATTAATATGTTTAAATATGATTCGTATGTTATCATCGATGTTATGTTAGTTCATCGTTATGTGAATTCGTTGATCGTGTGATGATTGTGCTAGTGTGAAATTGAGTATCCCGAAAGTTTAGTATGTATGATTGTTCGATTAATTTTGTAAACTTTGCCTATCCGTTAGTTATCATCGCTTATGATTGATCGCTATGTTTAGACTTTGCTTATATTAAGGTTTGATCCGGGAAATGGTTTAACTTATGATATATGATTTGATAACTTGCTAGTTGCTATGCTATGTCTTTTGCTTATTTAGTTATAGTTTTCCTCTCGTGTTTTCTATTTGTATGTGTATTTGCCACGCTTGATCGCTATTGTTCCTTGCTACGATATTGGATAAGTGTGTTAAATGTAGATTAATTGATTTGTATGGATGCCATGTTTATTTTCTAGAGATAGTTTCCGTTAGCCCTTAGACTTTTCGTTTGGTTTATATGTAATCTATTTTCTTGATATGTTAAGTGTCGGTTATTACGATGTGTGCGTTTGTGTCATTAATGTGCTATGAGGTGTTTTAACTAATATGTGTTCTTCCGATTTACGTATACGTGTTTCCGCAGAATCCTCGATGATTCATTATCCTCATTCAGCTGTGACTTCGTTATTTGTTTCTTTATTTCATTTCGTATTTACTTTTTGTTTAGTTTTCGTTTTGTTATATCATTCTCACCGGCTTTGTAAGCTCACCGCATTTTCTTTTCTGCGGCAGTGTTAAGCATTCAAGATGAGCTTATGGGATAGCCGATCCGGGTTGAGAGTAGAGACGAGAGCAAGATTTGAAAATAGGGATCTTAGATTTATTTTGATTATTAAGTTAATTATATTTTCTTTGTAAGTTTTGTAAAGGCTTCCGCTATTGTATAGTACTTAAGGTTCGATATGAAACCGTATTTGTGATATCTTTACCCTTGTCGGGTTGGGGTGTTCTGACCTCTGTTTGGGTTCGTTTATGAAGAAGGTTCAAACTCAACAACCTTCTAAGGAGCCTCTGCTCGGGTTCATTTTGAGAAGAAGGTTTAAAGTCAATAGCCTTCATAAGAGCCTCATTGCGGTTTCGTAGCAACCTCATTATGCTCTGTTTTGGATAGAAGGTTCAATAACCTTCGTAGAGCCTGCTCGGGTTCATTTTGAGAAGAAGTCTCATGTGGGGTCTTCGTCATGGGTTTTCCAAGAAGGTTTGAAATCACTAGCCCTTTGTTCCAGTCTCTATGGAAACCTCTGTTGTAACCTTCGATGCGGATTCATTTAAGAAAATGGGGCACATAATGGTACACTCAAGTAGGGCGTAACCTTCCTTCGCAAAATGTTTACCACAAGGTGAACAGAGACCGTACATTAATGACGGAGGATACCCTTTGTCAATCTGGTATGTTTTCTACAAAACTAATACGCTATATTGCCTGCTTTCACTATAAATGAGATTATCTACATATGAAACTTTTGATGTTTATTAAGAGCACTATAAACCATCTTTTATTGAGCCTCGCTTATGATACAATGATCATTAGAGATAGTACAACATTGACGAGAGGATACCCTATGTTCCTAGAACCTCATTAGAGCTTTCATGTTGTTTTTAGCATAAAACATAATCCACACATGTTAAATACGTGATGTGCGTAAATAAGCCTTAAGTAATTTTATACTAAGCTTTATTATGTCACTCGTGATGATAAGTCCATCACGACAAAGCCTCTTTTGACAAGGCATTTCACACAAGCTCTATTGAGATGACAGAGACTCACATCTGCGTATTATATATTAGCAAAATTTATCATGGAACTTATATACTATTATCATATATTTTGAGATGATGGAGCCTCACACATGTTGACATAAGTCTCTGTCGATATGACTACGGAGCATCACGTATGCTGACATAAGTCTCTGTCGACACAACTACATAGCATAGCCTTTGATTCATAGGTGTCTCCTTCGACACGATTACGAGCTTCGGCCTGCTCACATAATATAGGTGTCTCTGCGAGGCGATTACGAGCATAGCCTCTGCTCACATGATTTATGTGTGTCTATGTAGACACAATTATAGAGCCTCGACTCTGCAAGTATAATTACATAACCTCATAGATGTAAAACTTACTTTAT
Source organism: Chrysanthemum lavandulifolium (assembly GCA_022545495.1). Lineage (NCBI taxonomy): Eukaryota > Viridiplantae > Streptophyta > Magnoliopsida > Asterales > Asteraceae > Chrysanthemum > Chrysanthemum lavandulifolium. The sequence continues at coordinate 70,265,463 of CM040240.1, read as the reverse complement.
TTTGTTTAAAATCAATGTACTGAAAGCTTCTCATGGGAAAGCAAGCATTATTGGTAGTTGTCTTAGTGTTCATTTCAAAATGATGTAATCCTCTCTACCAATTCAATGATATAATATATTTCCCACAAATCTCTTGCTTCGTTTCTTAAACACAAAGATTTGTTCAGCCAAGTCGTTTATGAGTTTCAATGTCGAAAGGTATGGCATAAGGTATGACAGAAGCCTTATAAGATTACTAAAGCCTATCAACACATTCACATTAACTCTCCTAATAGTTTATAGTATCATAAACAAAGCTATAAAACTTAAAGGATTAAAGATAGAGTGGGTCGCTACCCTCATCGTTGATCAAAATTGGTCACAATATTCTTGGTGTTGTAATTTACACACAATGAGGTTATTACACCTTAGGTTGTAAAATTTAAGCGTCGGAAAAATGGCGTCGAGAAGTGCACAAGAGACATATATTTCCTACTTGACTTCATTTAAACTAAGGCCTTAACCCTAGTACTCGCATCATACGGCCGAAGCCCATTCAATATTGTCTTTGGCCGAAGCCACATATCACGCAGAATAGTAAATTGTCCAAGGACTACTACTTTGCTTAAATAAAGTCCATAAGCTTCGTATACATACAAAATATACGACCTTCTAGGTCTATATTACTTAAAGATTAACCTTGTTCGATTTATCACAAGGAATTATTTCTTTGACCGAGGGCTTGATGATATACCCTACATTCAATTTGAAGGTCTCCTTCATACTCACTTCGAGCTACATTCGACATACTGGGAAACCTCCAAAATCTTCTTTGGCATAAAACCATTCATCTTTGATATGGTTACCAGAGAATTCGCCAATCGAAGGCCTAAGCCCTTGGGTATGCTCTTCAAGATATTAATGCAAAGGTTTCATCGGACCAATTCAAACCCACGTTCACAACCTTATCAAGGCTTTCCGGCAAGATAGGGATCGAGGACATTAACCAAGCGGTTACCTAAAATCATGGGACACCCCATGATCCTCGCATCGGTAGGTGAGCATGCGAGCCTAAGATTCGCGATAAAATGCCATTATGTCATGCATTATAAAACAAAGCCAAGTTTATACACAAACCTTGGTACCTTTCGACAACGCAGTCAGATGTACAAATAGGTTCGATAAAACTCGCTATAACTAAAAGCGAAAGTTATATGGAAAACCTAATACACACGCCTTATATAACAAAGGGTTTATGGACTACTTAAGTCTAATCTAATGCCTCCTACGAAGTCATAACATTAGACGGGGGCTTAATGAGGTATCCACCATGATAGAGTCAAATGTGAACTATTAAAACAAGTATAGCTACTTTTATATTTGATTTGACAAAACAAAAGTAGTAGAAATTGTTACCAAGTCTTTTTTAACAAAGCAATGATAAGTCTAAAGTCATGCACTCTTCGCATGCATAACATTAGACGGGGGGCTTTGTGTGCAATGAACAATTATATTATATTTTGACACGTTTCTCAATAAAAATAAAAATAAAATAATAATAATAATAATAATAATAATAATAATAATAATAATAATAATAATAATAATAATAATAATAATAATTGTAAGACTAACCATCGTATGACTCAATTAAAGTTTTGACACGTTTCTCATATTTAATTTGAAAAGTACTAGTGGTTGGTGAAATGTCTTTAATGATCGACATATTATTATATTTTTGTCTATTTCTAAAAACAAAAAGAAAATCATATTTTTAGAAAAGATAAACTTTAGTCGCACAAAATAACAATGTCTCATTAGTTACACAAAAATGTAAAATCGCATCATTATAGGTCCGACACACAATCTAACAACCACTAATAATTTAATAATAAAAATTGAGACACGTGATAAAAACTTAATGAAGTCGCACAATCGCTTAGTTATATAAGCCTAAAAATAGTTTTTTTCTTTCTTTCGTCTAATGAAAGATGCTTTCAAATTTGGTGCATTTTAGGAATTTGCTCTGTTAATTGCTACAGTTTCATAACTAAAGAAATTTGAAATAAAAATAATAATTACAATAGTGATGAAAACTTGAAAAGATGCTTCTCGTGTTGTCTTTTTTTAAATAAAGGTGGTTTGCATATTCTTATAATTGATTGACACACTTAAATTTTAAATATTTTAACATTATACATTTAAAGTGTGAAAATAAGTAGAAGTGATGTAAAGATATAAATATTAAAACACTTAAATTTTGAATGTGATAATCAATTACGGGAGTGTGCAAATCATCTTTCCTTTTTAAATCGTTAAGATAACGGTTAGAAGTTACCTTGCACCTGGTTAGATTCAGTAGTTGTTTGGTCTTTTTATTCGTGGCCTTTGAACCCTGTGATGCTGGCTTAGTAGCTTTATATAAGGAGTTATTTGAATTGTCGGTGGGTTTATGAATCTATTTGAGGGTGTATTTTGAACTGTTTGTCTGTAGTATGATGCATGTTATTCTAGAACAACTGACCTGTTAAAATCTTATGAACTGTTTAGACTTTTGAGTCCTTTTGCAAAGTGTACATTATAAGTATATATTAAAACGCAATGTACTGTAGCTACAAATGTTCTGATGCTTCTGAGATTTCTTCTGATCTTTTTGTGTGTTTTTGGGCCTACCGCTACTGATGTAGGCTACGACATGATTCATGGTACTCTGATCAAAAAAAAAAAAAAAAAATGGGTTATATTACTATTTATTAACGCACAATCACCATATTAAAAACGTTCGGCCCGCCAACGCCATGACCGATCCATTCTCGTATTTACAATTCCACAAATCGATTCACAGGAGTGAGAGGTTGTGGCGGGAAAATGGAGGTGGTGACGTCAGCAGCATTGTCAGCAACACTTCAATTGATTCATTTTCATTTTGTTATTAGAAGTGTGATAACTTGTTGCATACCAATTGTTTGATAAAATTATCAACCAAACGAATAGTATTTTGTTTTGTACACCGATTTGACCCGTTTGAGGATAGATAACCAAATCAACCCATTTTAGGCAATCCGACATCACGAGTTACGGTTGGGGGATTGATGACGTGGCTAATTTCCGTTAAAGGTTTCTGAATTGGATTCTGATCAATTCAAATCGCCATAGCAGAGATGAGGGTCACATCTTTCACTTGACAAAGTTCACCTAGGACATTGCCTTATGGAAGACTGAACTAGTCGAACATATTCTATGACCAAAGCCAAACCTCTTGGACTTTTTGCTTCAATAAATGTTCAACAGTTATTGTACTATTTTTTTTAATCCTTAAATTTAGCTCGTTAACTTTTTGAAAATACTTACAAAACAAAACAACGAATTACGTACTAGTTATAATTATAATCTTGTTATTTATTTAAGCGTTAGTGATAGGACTTTTATAAGAAATTGTGTCTTAACAAAAGCTTCTAACTTTACTGATTAAACATTAGCTTTAGTATTTATTTATACGTTATTTAATACTAGCAGAGTACCTGTGCGATGCGGCAGCGGATATCCTTTGACTATATTTTCTGACAATGTAATGTTATGCGGTCATACTTTTATTAAACAATTAAATTACAAATAACAATAACTTTAGTTATAACCGTGGAAATAATTCATCTCGTGTTAACCGTTTACCACAAACAAAATCTTGATTCTTTCCTTTAGCACAATCACCCTTCGTCAATTTTGGAGCCGAATCGACCCAATTCGATGGTGGCGACTTGGTCGGCGCAGCGATCGAACCAACGACCGACCATCTGCGGGCAAATTAATGGCTTTATTTTTAAATGCTTGGCTTAGTAGTTTGATTAGATTGTACATTGTGGTTAAATCTATTTTAACTAATAAAACAAGGTTTTGTACAAGCACTTTAAAGCGGTGCATTAAATTTTATTATTAAAAACACTAAAGCACCTAATAGGTTTTAAGAAATTAAATGTCATTCAAACACACCTACAACTAACACACGAAAGTCAAACTTTAAATCCGCTCCTTTGCATCCTTATTTTGGATAGTAGTAATTATAATTCATTGTCATTCAAGAATCCGGATTCAAACGCCGGACCCTTTCAAATCATATTGTACGCCCTCTTTGGTGTATTTAAGGTATTGAATACATGGCTTCACCAATTCACAATTCAAAAACCAAAAATAGGTTCTCAAATCAATTATTCTTCTTGATTCAATCACATGGCTTCACCAATTCTAATCGCTTCTAATCGATTCATCTTGTTCGATCCTAATCGCTTCTATTGAAGTTTTTTAGGGTTTCAACTTAAATCCCCTAGTAGAGATTGATAACAGGATTAGAGTTCTATTAATGTGTTAGAATAGTTAAATCTAATTGTCTTTCAAACCCTAATTACTTCCAGTTACATTATTTTGATGTGTTGTTTTTTCTAATCATCAATATGATTCTGCTTTCTATTCAATTCATTTGGGTGTTTTTTTTTGTTTTGTGTTTTCTTTTCGGTTGTTGTGATACATAGATGACGATTTTGGGAGTTTCTACAAAACAGTAACTTTTGTAAATTGATTTAATTTATATTGGTTTAAATATAAATTGATTTATAGTTGTATTGATATTGATATGGATTTTAGTCAATTTGCTTAGTTGTAAATTATAGTTGTATTGATATGGATTTTAGTCAATTTTAAATATAAATTGATTTAATTTTTTTATATATATTTTTTTTCAAGTCAATTTAATTGTGTTTCAAGTCAATTTTAAATATAAATTTTAGGGATTTACTGATAATACATGTTTAATTATATCGAATGTAATGTATATACAATGTATATGATGTTATCGACAGTTTTTAAACTTAATGCTAAAATATATATGTACATGTGGTAGGGAGCACGAATGTATGATGCGTATGTGTCAAAATTGACTCTACCCGTACCAAAACGGTCGACTTGGTGGACTTACCAAGGTGAAAGGATACGGAATAAAAAATAAGACGTGGCAAAACTCAAGGTCCGGTGAGCTAATGGGTCGAAATGAAGGTAAGATGCAACTTAAGCATGTTGAAAAGCTTGACGATTTTTACCTTAGGTCATTAATGTATTTACTCTTAAAAAACTTAATCGAAACAAATTAAAAGAAGTTAATAGCCGCTTGATTAGGTGCGTTACGTAGAAAGTTTAAGAAAGTTGGTATCTTATAACGCCTATTTTTTCTTATGTCGTTGTTTCGGGCTCAAAGATGAAGCATCAAAACTATCACATTCATGTGCACGTAAGGCAAAAAAGGTATTTTTTACTTTTGTTATTTTTATTCAAGCGATGTTGTGCACAAGAAACTTGAGTGTCCTGTGCCTTCAGATTCATCGGTACATTTTTGAATGACATTCATTATTTATGTGTTGATTTGTATATCGGTATGAATATGATTACATGAATCATGTTATGATTGTTATCTTTTGTGCAGTGTTCAAATGGGCACATGCTATTTGTTGTGTGCAAAAATAAAGTGCAAAATATTGCGCAAAACCAGAAGGCCTACGGCAATAGTTTCGATACTATTTGACCCATAAAACAAAGAGGTCTGCTATTTATTTGAGTTTATAGTCTTGTGTTCCATGTTTTGAATTCAATTCTTTTGATTCTCAAATTTGATTGCTATGGTGCATGGAGCTACATATGTGTTGCTTTGTAATAAGATCGAATAGGTATATGACAATATGTGGTCATGGTAGACTGTCTCCCCATGAGTTGTGCACAGGTGACTCTACAAATATTAATTTTCCTATCACCCGTGTTCCTTAGTTTTGTTACTTCAACTTCTAAAGTTCACGGAGTACGAATATGTGTTTGTACTTAGCTATCACATTGGCCTTTGTGTTGTGCAATCTTTATTTTCCTATCACCCGTGTTCCTTTTAAGAGAGTTCTGTTTCATTCACTTTTAAATGGGTCAACTCGGGTATCCTTAATTTATGCGTATGTGTCAAAAAAGGGTGTTTCTCAACACATAAAAAACGGGTCAGCTTGGTGGACTTACCAAAAGGTGAAAGGATACCAGAAGGCGAAAAATAAGACAGTGGCAAAACTGAATGTCCGGTGAGCTAATGGATCGAAATGAAGGTAAGATGTTGAATTTTGAAAAGATGCAGGGTTAGCATACTTGATATAAGGGGGTGTTTGGGTTAGCTGGCCCTTAGCAACTTAAGCATGTTGAAAAAGCTTGACGATTTTCGTTAAAGCTGTTAATGTATTTAGTTTTAAAAAAAAAACTTAATCGAAAAAAATTAAAAGAAGTTAATAGCTGTGAATATGCAATAAGCTATTAAGATCCCCTAATATGCTTACACAAACACCCGCTAGATTAGGTGCGTTCAGTAGAAAGTTTAAGAAAGCTGGTAGCAGTGATGGGCGTTTGATGGTGGAAGAATTAAGTTTATCATCATGTGTAGAGTTGAATAATGACAGAAGAAGAATTGAGATTGAGTTGAAAGAAGGCGAGACAACTATTGCTTCTTGAGTCGGTTTCTTCATGAATTTGGATTTCTGTTGATTCGCCTTTATTCGCCACAACTCCCGTAAGTAGTTGTTATTATTATTGTTATCATGAATTGTTGCAATTGGCGAGAAAAAAGGTGCAATGTATTGATTGGTTTATAAAATATCGGTTTCCGTTAATGGTGGTAACCATAAACTAAGCTTTATGAAAAAGCTTAATTTGAAATAAATTATTCGTACAAGTCAATGAAAGGGTACATTGAAATTGCTGATAAGTAAATCCAGACACTATCTTTTTGCGTTGTGTTTTGATAGAGTATAAGCTGAGAATTTGTTATTGTAAACAAGGATATATTGTTTACCCATTATCAACGTTGATAATGGGTTAAACTCTGCCAGTTAGAAATTAATGGGTTAAACTGTGCCAATTAGAAATTATTGTGCCAATTAGAAATTATTGTTGCACCCCTAAGAAGTTGATAATTTTAGATAGTAATCACTAGAACGGGTTGATATGGGTTAAACTGTGCCAATTAGAAATTATTGTTGCACTCAGTATGTCATCAAACTATTTCAACAACCATTAGATTACATTCTTGGTTTTCTAATGATTAGATTACATTCCTATCAAACTATTGTCGACACATTTCTAAGGGATAATCTGGTAGATACTTTTTTTGTACTTTGCTATCATTGTTATCTTTTATACAGATCATCACAAGACATTCTAAGTGTTGTTTGCTTGCATGTGATTTCAGGATTGGCTGAGCAGAGCCACAATCCGGTCTAAAATTGAGCGCAATAGCTGGTCTTGGTGTTATTCACCATGGCCACCTGCAACAAAGAAGATCACTGATGGCTCCTTATCTTCCTTAAAATGTTTGGAACGTTTGTTAGTCACTATGGTGGATTACGAGTGCCCAAACACATGAAGCATGAAAAACTTCAAGATATTTAACTACCTATTATTCTCCAATGCAGCAGGGGAAACAGGATGTTTAATAAGTATTAGGATTCACACTCGACGAAGACTCTTAGTGGTGCAAATACTAATAGTGTTGGGTGTTGAATATATGTCCCTGTGTGGGTTTATTGCATTGGTTGCAGTCAGGACGTATGTAAAAATATGTATGATTTACTGAAGTTTAATAGTTTATTCTATAGCAAATGTATTGATATTCAAATTAAGTGTTCCGGCCATATTTAGATCAGGGTAAGAAATAGTGAATTTTTATAACCATTTTAGTACTACACTACTTCTATATTGAGGTTTATCTATTTGGATGCATAAAAATTGGGAAGTGGTATGAACCAAAAATACACTTTGGATCACATTTGACCATTTTACAGAATTTTAGTTAACTAATTTTTTAAAATTACTCTTTTGACCTGCAAAAGTTTTAAAATAAACCAATGCTCTTTTTTAAATGTATGTTTTAACTTTGTGCATATGTATAATCTCTTAAATTGTTAGGTTGTTCAAGTTGTTTTTTGTTGCAGACAATTTCTTAGAAGTGTTTGGTTTAAATTATCTTTTTGATAAGGTTTATAAGAGATTTTATGCTTTTGAAGATGACACAATGAAGAGATCACTTGAAACACACTACGTATTTGGTGTCAAGTAAAAAGAGATTAGCAATGATCAAGTAATCCTTTCACTTAGTAAAAGTGAATAATATCACTATTATTATACGCTTTAATTAATTATAATATTTATTTATTATCATGTGACGTAGTAAATAAAACTTAACCCGAACAATATGGAAAGGCCATAATAGTTGGAGGGGCCCGGTTGGAATAAGAGTAATAAAAAAGGAGGTGTGCACAGAATGAACATTTGCTATTGAATTGATTAGCGCTCACATACGTCATTTGCTATTCGAAACCGTCAACTTTTGAGACGACAACGCATGGACGCTTATTATTTTAATTGTTACAAACACAATTGATTATCAAATAATTTACGTATTATCTCAACTTTTCTTTCATATATTAACGAAACATGTTTACGTTTGTTGTTTTTATATTATCTTATTTTCATATTTATTTAAAAACCCCTTGAATCCAAGGGTCTTTAAGCTAGTGGTTGTATATTTTAGTGAAGGGATAAATTAAATAGTGTATTAATTGTATGTGTTGAATATTGTTTTTTAGTTGTATTTGTGCTTCAAATAGTTTGTACATTGTGTTTTATAAATTATACTTTTTATCAAATGGGTGTTTTAAATATGACATTAATTACAAATGTTGATCAGTCAATATGTGTATGTGTTTATGCATAAAGTAATTGTACATATAACTTAAGTAGTTGTATTTGCTTAAAATCTATATATGGAAATCTTAAAAAATTAGAAGAGAAATCTATATATGGAAATCTTAAAAAATTAGAAGAGAGAGGGTTATCCCTCCATTATAAATAGTATAGATATAGATAATTACATAATATCGAGTATGTCTGGTCTTATACACCTTCTGTCCTTATTTGTTTTCTTTAATTGTTTATAAATATATTTTTATTTAATTTGTAAAGTGATCTTATTACATTGGTAGAACACATTCTATCCCGCATGTGCAAATTAAATAGCTTAAGTTGATGGTAAACAATGAGCAAATTACCTAAAATAGTCCGCTTTGACTTGTGTAAATTGGTGGAAGACCGGAACCTTTTCTTCGAAAAGTTCTACAAAAATGTGGCTAAGGAGAATCTTTACGGAGCAAATTTCAAAAAAAGGAATGATAAAGAGGCTAATTAGGAGATTTAAAAGAGTTCTAAATTGAGGTGTCATTTAGTGATATGAGAGACCCATTTTAATGTCACCAATTAAATTACGACACCTCGCCAGTTCTCTTTTGGTCTATCATTAAGGAGAGATCCTCCGTTAAGTGGACACTGAGTCGAGTTAGACGATTGTGGTATTGGATTGATCCAATGGCTCAAATCAAAGTTCTTTTGATTTGAGTCATCGGATCAAATCCAACTACCACAATCGTTTAACTCGACTCAAGTCAGATAACACAACTCGAGGATTCCATCCATCATTAAGTCATATATCATTTATCTTTCAAAATGATCATTTGACAAGTGGGGTTCAGAAAGTAGTAAAAAATAGTTTCTAGAAAATTACTAATACATTATGCGACTCTATTAGTTTTTGACATACGTTTAAAATGAAATATTTCGCTTGTGAGGCTTTTGCGACCGCATTTTTGTGCGATAATTTTTTTCTTTTTGCAAAAGCCATTTTTTCATAAAGGTTTATATTCTTTTGTTTTATTGCAAAACACACAATGTGGTCACACAAAGTATAAATATGGGGACTCACGTTTTGAGAAAATACGTATATATCCCTCCCAAAATGAATAATCGCGTATATATCGTTTATCTGTTTTTTACGATATTTTGATGGTTTTATCGCTTTGGATATATACGCATTTTGCGTTTTAGAAAGATATATATCTACATAATGTGACATTTTTCGTTTTTATGTAAAAACAAAAAAAGTTCAAAATTTTGAATTTTGAATTCTATTTGTTTTATTGCAAAAGATAAAAATGTTCACATAAAAGTATTGTAAAGCGAAAAAAAAATGTCACACAGTTGGCGATCTAAAAAACTCCAACAACCAAATATTCTCTTTTCTAACACATGTTAAAAATCTAGTAAAGTCACACAATAAGTTGTCAATATTTTTGAAAAGTGTTCTTTTACTACTTGTTGGAAATTTGTGCAAATAAGGTTAAGGGTTGTTTACTTTCCTCTAAGTAAATTGAAGGTGAGCCTAAAACACCTGCCCACTTTTAATTAAAAGACTCATCAAAACCTTTTTTTTTTTCCTTAAAAAGATTAATTAACACACTTATATCTAAAAACTACTTAATTAAGAAAGAAAATAAACAACCCCGGTAACTTTTGTGAAAATGTCATAACCATATAAGCGACGACAACCATCGCCTTGAACCTTGTTTTTAACGACAAATATGAACTTTGACATTGACTTTTGTTTTTTTTTTAACGACAACTATCAATCTCACAATATATATACAACAAATTGCCTTTCAAAAAAAAAAAATATATATACAACAAATCTATCTCACATGTTTTAAGCGACTGTTTATAATCATTTATAAACAGAACGAATCGAACGTTTATTGAACATTTCACGAACCGCTTCGGTAAAAGTTCGTTTATGTTCGTTTATTTATTAAATGAACGAATACGAACAATATTTTACGATCTTTAGTTAAATAAACGAATATGAACAAAAGTCACGTCCGTTTATTTATGTCCGTGAACGTCCGATTATCACGATCGTTAACGTTCGTTTATATTCATTTATTTATTTATGTTTGTATATCATATTTTTAATTGTATAATTTTAAAATTAGTTTGTCTAAACAAAAAACACTTATAAACAATATTAGATGCATAATTTAATAAAGTTTATGTTTGTTTGTATGTGTTTATTTATGTTCGATCGCTTATGTCCGCTTAGCGTTCGTTTAGTGTCTTAATGAACGAACATAAACGAACATGAACAACTCATTTTATTAATAAACGAACATGAACAAGAAATTTCGTCCGCTTAAGCGCTCGTGTTCGCTTATTTGTCCGGTTAAAGTTAAATGAACGAATACGAACAAGGTTAGCTCGTGTTCGTCCGATTCGTTCTGATGCCTAATCATTTAGTTGGAGAGCTTCTCACACAACAAATGACATTATTCAGACACAAGTCTTTTAGTATTGACCTTCGTTATTCTTTTGAATTTTATCATTGACCTTCGACTAACTTCAAAAGATCTTTTCGGTGTATGAGAGTGTTAATGAGAATTTAATTGGTACAATATAATGAACATGATAGAAACCATGCATGACTTTAATTTCTAACTGAATATAACATAACACATGTAGATTGATAGGAAGTGTGAACCATTTTTAATTTTATTTCATTAAATAGATTGGAAATGTAAAGCCATCATGTCAAAAATTATGTATTTCATTGTCTCTCACATTATATCGCGAAATTTTTTATAACTTTTTCCGTAGGGTTCCTTGGTACGTATTGTGTTGGCGTATGTATCCGAAGACCTCGTGTCCGCAAGTTCGTTGGCGGACGACATGCCCACCGTCCGGACGCAAGTGACGATGATCCGCTTTTAAGGATTCTCACCACGTGGCCTATCAACTAGAGTGACTGTAGACCTACAGACAGGCAATATAGGTCTGCGGGAATAGTGAATCTACAGTGACGCAGGTACATAGTTGGGGTAGTATAAATACCCCCAACACATTTAATGTTTTGCAATAAATACACACACACCTACATTAATCACTGCATTCATTGCCACATTTACCCTCTCCTTACTTTCACGCCGGAGCTTGGTCCTGGATATCATCCAGGGCGAGGCTAACGCGTGTTGTCTATTGTGCAGGAAGGAACGCTCACTTCCCTCCGGCACCATTGACAGAAGCTGAACTCTCAAGTCAAGCCGGACAGCGGGAGGTTGCTTCAACAAATTGGCGCCATCCGTGGGACCACAATTCATTCTACCGGAGATTTAGATGACGGGGACGGAAGATACACCCCCACCCCTTCCTCCCCTCCCACCGATGCGTGCGAGCGGGAGTGGGGTCACAAATGACCAACCACCCGGTTTACCGGAACAGATACAAGCCCAAATGGCATCGCTGGAAGCACTCATTCGGAAATACAACACCGCCGGAACCAGCCCCATCACACCTATTCGGTTGTCATTCGAAGATGACGAAGACGGACGAAGAAAGGATGTCGGGCCGAACCCGAGAGACGACCTTAGTAAGCCACACAAAGAGATGGCTCGACCACCGCTCACAAGGCGGATCGTAGAATTTGCGGACGAAGCATGTCATTCCCACTAACCTAAAACTATATGACGGTTCGACTGATCCGGACGACCACATCAACCGCTTTGTAAGGCAACCAATCAAGGGAATGACCGATGCCTTTGTGGTGCGGATGTTTCAAAGAAACTATGGACGGGCTGCCGCAGGGGATGGTTTAGCAATCTAGAACCGTGAAGTGTCGATACCGGGATAACCTCGTAGATCAATTCACCGCAAGGTTTGCCCTACGTCGAAAAACATAAAAGACCCCACGGAGATTACCCGTATAGTAAGAAGGGCAAATGAGACATTACTGGATTTTAAGGAGCTCTGGACCGACGGGCCAAGAGGATACCGGGGTTCCCGAACTCATGAAGATATCAACGCTCATGGGTGCTCATCGGTGCCCGATTTGGCTAAAAGTTTTCGATCGTCCAAATCCGTGAAAAAAATGATGACCAGGATAGATGATTATATTCGAGCAGAAGTGTCACAATTCTCAATTTCCGGTCATTTTTCAAATTTATATTTCATTAACGTATATATTTCTTATTAAATAAACGCTATCGCACGATCAATTATTTGAACAATTGATCTGAAACTTCCAAAAATATTTTCCGGTATATTTTTATACTCATATTAAGATTATAAAAATAATATTATTACTTTACATGATGTTTTCAATTTATTTTGTATATAAATTGTTATGTATAAAATTTTACGACGGTTTTCGTAAATACTACTCGATAATTATTATTTCACTAAATTTTTGTAAGAAATGTATTTTTATAATTTTTATGACATCGATATATTTTATTTTGTTCAGTTAAAATTTATTTCTAGCTAACGCTACCCTAAATACTTAATTATACACACAAATTACCTAATATACACACACTTTAATAATATTGTCATACAAAAATTCATCCACTTTTGTTTCTTTTACATCTTGTCGACAGAAAAGATGACACACAACATTAGGACACAAAGATCTTTATCCTAGACCTACACCTTTACATGCTAGACTTGCCTAATATATTATAGATATAATAAACTAATCTATACACATACATACAATATTATTAAGGTGTAAAAATTTATACTCTCTCATTCTCAACTCTTGTAAAAAAACGTCCAAGGAGAAACATAAGAAGGAAGCCAAGAATTTTTCAAGTCAAGTTAAATTCACAACTATAGCATACTCTTAATCAAGGTTTTGCAATAAAAACCTAGGGTATTTAGGATAAACCTTTGTTCATTTAACCTCATCAAGTAACTAGTAAGCATTTCATGGTCCTTTTCATATTTCATGTTCATATTATGTTCATTTTACCATGCTTGAGAAAAACATGCACGTCATATTGATGTCTATACCACTTTTTATTGTTTTTAAGTGTTATAAATATATATTCATCATCCTATAATTACTCCTTGAAATATATCACTTTTGGTGATGTCTAGGAACCCATGACACCCTAAGAAGGTGTATGGTAGGATTAGAATAGCTTCGGAGTTGGTTTGAATTGGTTAGAATAGGTTTTGCGCGAGAAAAACTCATTTCGACAACATTAAAATAGGGTCTGATCTTATTTGTGAAATCTGGAATTTTTGACAGTTTGAAAAATACTTTGGGCTAGATATTCAGAAAATATACTTTAAAACGAAAACGTGGTCGCTTGAACGGGTTAAAACGGAGTTATAACGAAGAAGTTATGATTTTTCCAAATTTAACGACGAAAAACCATTTTCTGAAAATATATGTGCTGTTGCACGAATTTCGACGGACAAAACGAGGCGTTAGACGTGATCTGTAGGAGCCGACCTACTAAAAATATATTAGTATATGTTAATACGAAACCGTGGATATAAAGAACGTAGAAAACAAGCTTATAACGACCAAGATATACACGTTTGAAACCCGACGAAACTCTATTTATTTTGACAGCTTCTAATAGCAAAATAAACCTAAGTCTAAAACTGCTTTTGTAATACGTCATGTTGAGAGCCATTTTCTCATTGATCGAGACCCGTATGGTCAAACGTTAAATGATACGACTTCTAGACATTGTTGCAAGGTTTTCAAAATGCCGAGTTTCATCACTAACCCTTAACGTATAATATTTCACGACTAGTTTTACGAGGCCATTTTGGGCATATTTTCAACGTATGAAAAGTGTCATTTTCGATTTAAAACATTATATTTACCAATAAATCACTAAACGACTATCGTAGGATATCGTTTCAACGTAAATACTTGTAAAGTAATTTATAAATTGTCAAGACGTTATAAGATTATTTTTCGACGATAAACTTTATATTTCAAAAGTGTACAAGTGGTATGGATATCATATGAGTTTGCATGCACGACATTGTTTCATGACTTATATTAGATCATATCATTCATAATAGGTCGCGGTTAGAGAGTTGCATCTCATTTCTGTGCATCCACTTTGTCATCGTAACTATTGCAACAGTGAGTTCAGAGCCCCACTTTTACTCGTTTAATTGTTTTATAAACTCTTCGGGGGAGATACATGCTCAACTTCATGCTTTTACTTTACACTTATATGAACTTAAACTATATTGTTTGAACTATCATGAACTTGTTACCCTTTTGTTTCACTACTTATGCTAGTATGTAGATTGTGCCCGAACTAAATTGATCACTATGTTATGAACGCTATTAGTTGAAACACTTTCCTTGATTTTGAACCCTTCGACATGTATATTTGAGCTCTTTTAAATTGATTCGGATCCTTTGACATATAAGTGAACACTTTGGACTTGATTTGAACTTTTTGACATATAGTTGAACTCTTTTAACCTGTAAAGGACCCTTTTGATATATTTTAAACTTGTTTGACGTGATTTTGAACGCTTCGACTATCTTGAACCTTTTGATATTATTCGAGCTCTTTGACCTGCTTACGAACTTTTGAACTCGACTTAAATCTTTGAACTTAATTACGAACTTTTGAACGTAACTCTTGAACTTAAATACAAACTTATGACTTGTTTGAACTTATTGAACCGTACGTGTTATGACCTTGACCTAAAGTCTCCCTTGTTCGGAGCATCACTATAAAGTCTCGCCTTATTGGTGGAGCGTTCTCAATAATTCTCACCTTATCGGTGGAGTGTGCAAAGTCTCGCCTTATTGGTGGAGCGTTCTCAATAATTCTCGCCTTATTGGTGGAGTGTGCAAAGTCTCGCCTTATTGGTGGAGCGTTCTCAATAATTCTCGCCTTATTGGTGGAGTGTGCAAAGTCTCGCCATATCGGTGGAGCGTTCAAAGTCTCGCCTTATTGGTGGGCGTTCTCAATAATTCTCGCCTAGGTGGTCGAGTGACAAAGGAGTCTCCATTGTTGGAGCAAAGCAAAGTCTCCCATGTTCGGAGCATCCTCGAATTATTATATACGTGGTGCAATATTGTGAATTATTATGGTAACTCATACCGACTACTAGACACTCTATATTTTGTGCATGGGTTGTGAACACACAGTTGCAAGTTTTGTATGGGCGGAACTTGGAACCGAGTGGATTTACAATGCCTTTGCTTTGTGAACTCATTTGACATCGTGCTTGAACATAAACTAGACATATTTTGGCAAAGGTTGTGAACACACAGTTGCAAGTTTTGTATGGGCGGAACTTGAACCGAGTGGATTTACAATGCCTTTGCTTTGTGGACTATTCTAAATGACCAAAACTTTGCCTTTGTTGCATGAACGCTCTTTAAAAGCTTTACTTGTTAACCAAACTCTATGAACTCACTCAACCATTGTGTTGACACTTTTAGCATGTTTTATCTCGTATCTAAGGCATTCACTTCATGGCATGCATGTGGACTTATCATAGAGTCGCGGTGTCGACGCTGCCTCACCTATATTTTATGCACTTAACTATCGTTTGATTGTAACAAACTTATTTTGGTACCTTGGAAATCTTTTGGGACCTATGTTTTGTAAACTCTAATTATTTTACTAAATCAAACGATATTTTCAAAACGACACTTTAGGTCGCTCGATATAATCAGAACTTTGATGCTATGATGGTCCTCCCCAAGGTATTCCATTCACTGCATAACAGTAAGTTGGGGGTGTGACAAGAAGAGGCCTATAAGAACACTGAATTGCCAAAGGGAGAAGCATACGAGTTATCTCGGAGGGGAAACCTCCAGACCCCAAGAGATAGGAACCTTAGGGGAGGGTTCAGTGACAGGAGAAGGAGTGACCGACGGCCTTGGGAAAGGAATGACTCTCGACAAAAGGAGGCCTTTTCCCCATACGTCTCTCCGAAAACCGAGACGCGGCCCCGAAATGAAGCCGGACGCAATGATTTTAATAAGCCCGACGGCCATCGGATCTCGCTCTCCGGCCTATCTAAACAGCCTAAAGAAATACTTTCCACAGAACACCACCTAAACCTACCCCCACCACCCCCGTTACAAGGAAAGCCGAGCAAAGAGAACGAGGACCGGTTCTGTGAATACCATGGAGAGAGAGGTCATCTAACCAATGACTGCTACCACCTAAAAAGGCAGTTGGAAGTGGCTCTTAAATCTGGAAAATTGGATCATTTGGTCAAAAACGTCCAACAAAAGGCAAGGGAAAGACCGAGAGGCCACAACGGAAAAGGGAAGGTGATCAACATGGTCTGTCATTACTCGGAAGACCGCAAAAGGAAGGGCAGGTTCTATGACGAAGACTGGATGACTGTCCCTATATCCTTTCCCCGGATAGGCGCGGACGACCTGTCTGAAGAACCGCTGATTGTGGAAGCGGAGATAGAAGGTTATTTTGTGAGAAGGGTGTTTGTAGACGAAGGTGCCTCCGTCCAAGTCATGTACGAACATTGTTTCAGAAACTTGTGCCCATCAATCCAATCCAGGCTACGAGAAACCAGCTCTCCGTTGGTAAGCTTTTCCGGCGTCATCCAACCGATGGGAAAGATCGAACTAGAAGTGCGTATGGGGGATCATGGCTTGTTCCGGACGGTTATGATGACGTTTACGGTAGTAAAGTCGCCTTCTCCCTATAATGTAATACTGGGTCGAACAGGTCTAAAAGAATTAAGAGCCATACCTTCTACCATCCACGCAATGATGAAGTTCCTCACTTCGGGAGGAATAGCTACCCTGATTGCCAAAAGAGCGGTAGTTATGGAATGTAGGAGATTAGAAGAAGGACAGGATCCTAGGAGAAGTTGTTCTTCCGAGAGAGAAATAGAAACCTGGAGCCAAGAAACTCAGGAGGACCGAATGTAAGCGGAAGATGTCACGGTTAACGCGGCCTACCACGAGCAACGGTAACCATAGGAACAAGGTTCTCATGGAATGCGGAAGCAACTTATCGAGATCTTGAGAAAGAACAAAGATATTTTCGCCTGGGAGCCGGCGGACATGACCGGGGTGCCGAGGCGCCTAATACAACACTCTCTCTGCGTGAACATCTCCGATACACCGATAGCCCAAAAGAGGAGAACATTCTCGCGAGAAAAAAACCAAGTGATCAACGAAGAAGTGGAGGAATGGGTTAGAGCTGGCATAGTCCGCCCGGTAAGATACCCTACATGGATATCCAATCCAGTGTTGGTTAAGAAATGTGACGGAAGCTGGAGGATGTGTATTGACTTTAAGAACCTGAACTCTTCGTGCCTCAAGGATTATTACCCTCTGTCGGAGATAGACCGGAAGATTGAATCCGTCATGGGGTATAAATATAAGTGTTTTACGGATGCTTACAAGGCTACCACCAAATTCGGATGGATAAAGATGATGAGGAAAAGACGGCATTTTACACGTAATCAGGGACGTCTTGTTACACCAAAATGCCGTTCGGATTAAAGAACGTCGGAGCAACCTATCAACGATTGGTAGACTTCGCATTTCAATCACAGATAGGGAGGAATTTGGAGGCATATGTGGACGATATGGTCATAAAAAGCCGAACGGAACGCGAAATGATAGCTGACATCGCGGAAACCTTCGATAACCTCAGGAAGATAAACATGAAGTTGAACCCGCGGAAGTGTTCTTTCGGGGTAGAGGAGGGAAAATTCCTCGGCTACATGGTGACGTCGGAAGGAATAAGGGCTAACCCACGAAAGACAAAGGCTATCATGGAGATGAAATCCCGGAGACCCTAAAGGAGATGCAAAGTCTAAGTGGGAAGCTAGCGACCTTAAATAGGTTCTGTCAAAGTCGTGAAAGAGCCCTCCCTTTCTTTGACATCAAAGAACATCACCAAAGAAAATAAGGACGAATACCGATGGACAAAGGAAGTCGAGATGGCTTTCCAGAAATGAAGAGGCGATACTCGAACTACCTTCTTTATCCACACCTAAGCCAAGGAACAATTGTTCATATATCTCGGCTTCAAAAGGAGCGATAGCGCAAGGCTTTTGGTAGAAAGAGAGGGAGAGACATGGGTGCATTATGTTAGCGGACACTACATGATGCCGAAAGGTATTACGCCCCTATAGAGAAATTAGCTTTATGTCTATTACATGCATCCAGAAGGTTGAAGAGGTATTTCGAGGCTCACCCCATCCGGGTCATCACAGATCAACCCATCAAGCAAATACTCAACAAACCGGAAGTCTCAGGAAAGTTAGCCAAATATGCCGTGGAATTGGGAGCGTACAACATCACCTACGTTCCTCGCAATGCAGTCAAGGGACAAGTGTTAGCGGACTTTCTAACGGAGGTACCAGTGGAATTGGGATGCAGGGAAATCGCAGACGTAATGGAAATAGGGGAAGGAGAATGGTTACTATATACAGACGGAGCATCCAATAATAAAGGTTCCGGAGCAGGTTTAGTTCTCATCAGCCCGGAGAAAGAAGAACTGACCTACGCCCACGGCTTAACTTCCCTAGCACCAACAACGGCGAATATGAAGCCTGGCGGTCGGCCTAAGGATCGCAAGAAAGCTCAAAATCGGGGTTCTAAGTGTGCGAGTAGACTCAAAACTTGTGGCCAGCCAAATCAATGGGGACTTCACAGCTACTAAGGAAAGCATGCAGAAATACTTAGCCCTAGCAAGAAACTACATATCCGGTTTCCAAAGCTTCAAGATCTGCAACATTCCGAGGGCCCAAAATCAGAAGGCGGATATACTAAGTGTAAAACCCTAAAATCGTAAATGCGTTGAAAGACGAAAATACCCTCAACAAATAATTCGCGAAATATAACAAGTTCGTTAAATCGATGGACACTTAATGATAATTGATTTGTACAAGACTTTGAAAATTATAAATTTATAGTTAACTTATAATTTCTATATAACACATTAAAATGTTATATATAACACTTAAGAAATAAAATAAATAAAGTGTACAATGTATTTTTAGAAGGTGAATTAAACTTGATTTGGTCTTGTAAATCCCTTGATGGTCGGCCAACAGAAACGCCCATAAGGCTCCTAAACTTTTGCCAAAAATAAATCATTCTTATCAATATAATCCCCATATAACCTCATTTAAGTTTTATCACAAAACCCTAAACTCTCCTACACAAAATATACGGCAAACACAAGAAAAACTCCCTCCATTCCATCCATTTTCTGTCGACACAAAAGCAGTCCAAGGTAAGGTTCGGGACTCCTTTTCAAGGCTAGATATACGTGGTGTTTGCGAGTACTAATTTAGTTTTGTTGTGGGCTTGGTATTGCTGCTGTTGTCGTGAACCTAGGGCACAGGAAGGGTGCTTGATTGTTTGGTTTTTGTCCATTGCTCTTCTCCTGGTCGTCACGCTAAAAGGTACCACGAAAACGCTCTCGTCATCCCTCCTTGCTTTGTGATTCTGGTCGTGTAACTCTAGTACCATGCGAATGATTTTTTCCACATTAATATGCTACACAAATGACTAAAACAAACCTAATGTATTGCCACATAAAGACCATGAGAAAACTTGTATATATGTCGATTTAATACACTCCTTGTTTTCTGCTTTGGATCTGATTCTGGTCATGGATGTGGTGCCTTGTACGCATATTTTGTTGTCCATGTAAGTGTCTTGTTAAAACTAAATCAAAGCTATGAACAACCTAATATAATCGGCTATATAAAATCTTGAAGAGATCACTATACATGTCGACATACACAACCTGATTGTGTTTTACTTTCTGATCGAGGGTCTTGGGGATTTTTGGGCAATGTATTTAAGTCTCATAATGGCCTAGTAACCTATAAAATAGAGCTTTCGAATTGCCTTGTAACCAGATTCTAAGGGGGCGTTTGGTTCGCTGGAATTCGCCGTAATCTGTTGTAATTGTAATCTGAATTACATTACAATCCTGTTTGGTTGGCAGGATGGATGTAATTGTAATTGAGATTACATTACAATGCTTGTTTGGTTTGTAAAGGAATGTAATTGGATTACAACAAATTACATCAAGTGATGTAATTCAGATTACATAGCAACATTGATGGAAAATGTTGAATTACGTTGGAATTCAGATTTTTACAAGTTAAATATCAGTATTTATCTTTTATCATTATTATAATTATTATTAATATATCATTTAATTTTTAAAAATAAATAATAATTATAATAATAATTATTTATAATAATAATTATTATTACTTTTATTATTATTATTATTGTTGTTGTTGTTGTTATCACTATTATTATTATTATTATTATTATTCTTTTTATTATAATAATAATAATAATAATAATAATAATAATAATAATTATTATTATTATTATTATTATTATTATTATATTTTTAAACATCATTTTATTATTATTATTATATTATTATAATTTTATTTTTATTAAAATAATAATGATAATAATAATCATATTATTTATTATTATTATTATTTATTGTTATTATTATTATTTATTGTTATTATTATTATTATTATTATTATTTTATATTATTATTATTATTATTATTTATTATTCATTATTTTTATTATTATTATTATTATTATTATTATTATTATTCTTTATTTTAATATTATTATTATTATTATTATTATTATTATTATTATTATATTTATTATTATTTTATTATTATTATTATTAATATTATCTTAATATTTATTTATTATTATTATTATTATTATTATTATTATTATTATTATTAATATTATTATTATTATTATTTTAATATTATTATTATTAATTTTATTCTTTTTATTTATTATTATTATTATTATTATTTATATTTTATTATTTATTAATTTTCTTATTCTTATTATTATTATTTATTATTATTATATTATTTGAATTATTATTATATTAATTTTTAAGTTTTATAAAAAATTAAATTACGTTATATTCTGAGTCAACCAAACACATAACAGATTTCATCAATTACAATTACAACACATTCCAATTCTTTGAATTACAATTACATCAAATTACAATTCTTTCCAAAGATTACAATTCCTTCCAAAGATTACAATTCCTTCAAAAACATTCTGTGAACCAAACATCCCCTAAGCGTTTTTGTAAACTGTAATGTATATATATAGCATGTGTGTGCATGGCAATTATGTATCCAAATGAGTTATATCCGGGTTCTTATTAAGCGCATGATGATAAATGGGTCCTCATTGATTTATACTATACATTAAAAGAAAGACAAATGTGTTGTACTTGGTCTTGTTTGGGTGAATTTGAGAGCGATCATGGAAAATTGGTTGGGTTATTCGGTGTTTAAAGCATGTCGGGATAGTCAAGCCGGGGTTAATCATAATATATATTTACTTGGTCATAAATGTTAGTCATTTGAACCGCGAGCAAGCTTAAAGATTGTCGATCAAAATGTTAAAACATGGTTCTTGCTATTTATCTTAAACGTGCATGGAAATTTAAATAACATAATACTTTAAGTTAATTACAATATAAACCTTCTACTTTGAGATAATTACCATGTAAACCCTATACTTTGAAATATGATTATATAAAGCCCTCAAATAGATTAATTATCATATTAAACCTTTAAGTCTACCATTTATCATTTTTAACCCCTAAGTTTGACCAATTAATGATTATCACCCTAAAGTATTTTCATTCCTTCCATTACTAAAAATGAGAATACGCTTACAACTCTAAAAATATAAATACGATTAATCGTTATGACTTAAATGAGCTAATAAGTATTATACGAATCGTAATCCGTGTAGATTCGTTGGAGGAGACGTGACGTTGTGTCTTCGTGTTCATTCGTTTGCTTTCCTTTCATTGGCGTTAAGGTACAGATATTCTGACCTTCTCTCTAAGGTTTCTCATGATTTGTTTACATCTTTCGATATTAGCTTTGAACCGTTATATTTTGCTCTGAGCCTTCTTATTAGGGCTTCCCTATAACTTTGCTATGCTCCCTTTGATTGAATCTCCTAGGTGAACTGTTTGATATGAACCTCTGATATGAACCTATGATATGGACTTTTATATGAACCTTTGACTTTTGAAACTTTGATATGAATCCTTATGATATGACCTTGCTTTGACCTGTCAGTTTGAGACCCGAGCCATTAACTAGGCATGGGGGTTCCATGTCCGTGTCATTGATGCACCAATGGCATGACTCTAGTGTGTATGAGTGATGTTACACACCGTCCCTTCTCATATCCGATTATGAGCTCGATATATATTGTATGGCCACTATCATGCTGCAGGGCGTATGGATGCATCCTAGATTTGTTCTCATATCTCGATATGTTATGATTTGTCGGTGAATGATGTCGGTGTGCAATACGCGTCTTCACATTCGGGGCCGATCACCCATGGTTACTATTGGTTACTACGGCTACTATGATATGATATGGTTTGTTTTGTTGGCTCGTGGTGGATTCTTGACCTTTCCTTTACCCTACTCTATACCTTTAATATACCGATATATTGACCGACTTTCCTTACTTTGCTCTCTGCTCGGTTTATTATTATTGCATCGTTATATCTGCTTCACTGGCTTTTTAAGCTCACCGCATTTCTTTTCTGCGGCGGTACATAAGCTAGGAGCTGGGGATTGTTTGGGGTTGAGAGATGAGCTGATATAGAGACCATGCCTAGTCATCTTAGACTTCATTTGATTTTGTTTTGATGTTATTATACTTGGTTATTATGTTTCTATTTCGGAGTTTTTCTTTTGTATTTATGTATTGTTAAGTCATGTTGACTTGAATTCTTTTGATGTTATTATAAGGCTTCCGCTTGTATGGTTGATATGTATTGTTCTGATTTGGCACCATAAGTGTGATACTTTTACCCTTGTCGGGTTGGGGTGTTACACTAAGCAAGCTAGCGTCAGTAGCCTTCGACCACCTGACCAAAAAAGTACTCGTAGAGGTCCTAGAAAAACCGTCAGGAAGTGAAGAAGTGGTTAACGCCATAGTAGAAGAAGAGGCGGACAACTGGATGACGCCGATCATCAAGTGTTTGGAAGAAGGAGTTTGGCCGGAGGATCCCAATGAGGCTAGGAGTCTAAGGATGAAAATTACGCAGTACGTTATGGAAGAGGGAGTCCTCTTTAAGAAAGGCTACTTAGTGCCGATGATGAGGTGTGTAGGGCCGCTGCAGGCAAACTACATAATTCGTGAAGTGCACGAAGGGTGATGTGGAATGCATGCCGGGCCAAGGACCGTGGTGGCCAAGCTTATGAGGCAAGGGTACTACTGGCCTACCATGCACCGGGATACTCGAGAAGAGATCAGGAAATGTGATTCTTGCCAAATACACTCTCCGGTACCCAAACTCCCCAAGACACCACTGACATCCATCATGGCCTCGTGGCCCTTCTACCAATAGGGGATGGACGTGTTAGGCCCCTTTCCGGAAGCACCAGGCCGCATTAAATATGTGATCGTGGCAATTGATTATTTTAACAAGCAGACATGGACGAACATAAGATTGAAGCATACCTGAGTCTAATAAAACCCTTTCAATATGGTCGGGACCATGACTGTGAGGGGCGGATTGACCTGAAAGACGGCCAAAAAACAAAGTTAGTAACTGGAAGTGATAAAACGGACGAGGGGGATTGCACGCGATTTAGCGCATACCTTCATAATTATGAAGTGGGGAGTCGAGCGGAGGAGTATGGCCACCTCCTTGTTGGGACAGCGGCATCTGTTGCAGATGATTGCCGCCTCCGGCCCCATTATCACCCATCCCCTCACGGGCCACGTTTTCGTCATCACCCCCAGCAGCAGCGACGGGAGTTTCTTGCTCAGCGGTAAGGTTCAGATTCACCTCCTGATCCTCCGGATGGGCTTGGTTCAAAGGGTCCGCATTCACCACGGAGAACACAAGAGAATTTCTCAACAAAACCCGTTCTCCTTTTCTTCTTTTCCTACTTTGGGCTTTGGATGTACCCTCACCACCTTTCTCTTGACGCCTCTCTTTCTTTTCCTAGCTTCTTTCTTTCTTCTCCTAGCCGCCACGACCTCCGGATCGCCCTCCCGGCTCTTCCGCAATGGCATCCTTTTGAGGAATGGCTACACCTATTGGAAGGGATCCGTCATTCTTTTAGGCACTTCTCGATTGGGGTCAACGGCAGGACCCTTGCTCACTACGGTATCTTCCCATTCGGGGAGCTCAAGATATTCAGACATATTGACAACTGCAAGAAGAAAGATGGTTAAAGGAAAACACAAAGTTATAAACACAACAAATCCCATGGCACAAGACAAATAATTACCATGACCCCCGACATCCTTTAGAAGAGGCTCGAACCCCGGATTCCTGAAAACCGAGGAAAGGTGGCACATCCACAACAAGCTTATGGTGGGTTTCCTTAGCAAAATGAGGGTACTACTCAGCTTCTCGACATCCTCCTCGGAAAAACCATCCGGATAAGGATCTGTAATCTTGGAATCTTTGTGCCTCCACGCCATGGCATACGGGATCGCCCTACGGTCAATCAAGAAGAATTTTTCCTTCCAGTGCTTAAGACCGGTGAGTACCTCCTTAAAACACGTGTAGGCTTTCTTACCCTTTCTACTCTCAAAGGAAAACCAATGCCCCTGCTTGCACAAACGGTAAAACGCCCGGAACAAGGACACCCTGGGGCGGATACCCAAACTATAGCACCTAATCTCAAAAAGGGTCACCCGGTTCAAACCTAAGGGAACTAACTGAGAAAAGTGGACCCTAAAATGCCTGATCACATTCAGCAGGAAGGTAGAAAAGGGAATCCTAACACCTCCGGTATCTAACTGCTGAGGATATATACCAATTTTATCGGACGGAAGTTGGTCCATAGTCATATCGTCCGGAGGAAGATGAGGGCGAAGGTCATTGGGAATACCGTATTCTACAATTATGTTGTCCAGCTCGGATTGCGTTAGCTTAGACGTGTAAATATGCATATCAAACTTCGGAACTACCGAAGGTTGAATAGCTTCGGTTGTAATAGGAGTGCTCTGTTCCACGGTTGCTTGTCCGACCATTACTAAAAAGATGCTGAAGGAAATGTACAAATAATTACAGGGGAGAACGAGACAAACCTTATAGAAACGAAGAAGAAATCCGAAGAGCAAGAGCAGTTCAAAATATGAGAGAGATGATGTGTGAGATAATGACTGTGGTAAAAAGGGCATATATATAGGCGGTGAAAAAACCCTAACAGACTGTCGAAGCGTCCCATCAATCAATAAACAGGCACGTGGCTCAATCCCACCCGTCCATGTCGATCTCAGAAGACAGAAAGATATGGATAAAAGCCCATTGAATGGCCAGGCCCATCAGAATAGCCCAATACCACAAATGCTACTAAGGCCCGCTGCGAGACGGAGCAAAATGCTCTCTTTTATAAATATTTAATAATTTCTAGTATTGCACCATCGGTTTTCACCCGGTGATACAATACTGGGGGGGGACATGTTGGCGTATGTGTCCGGACGACCTGGTATCCGGCAAGTTCGTTGGCCGGACGGCATGCCTTACCATCCGGACGGCAAGTGACAGTATCCAGTTTTTAAGGGATTCTCACCACGTGGCCTATCAACTAGAGTGGCTGTAGACCTACAGGCAGGCAATATAGGTCTGCGGGAATAGTGAATCTATAGTGACGCAGGTACATAGTTGGGGTAGTATAAATACCCCCAACACATTTAATGTTTTGCAATAAATACACACACACCTACATTAATCACTGCATTCATTGCCACATTTACCCTCTCCTTACTTTCACGCCGGAGCTTGGTCCTGGATATCATCCAGGGCGAGGCTAACGCGTGTTGTCTATTTGCAGGAAGGAACGCTCTGTAACACCCCAACCCGATACAGATTAGAATGCTACATTATGGTGTCATACAAAGCATACAGTAACGCAAGCGGAAGTCTTATCATACAAATAAAATAAAGTCATGAACATCATAACCCCAAAATGATAAATACCGCCACAAATCTAAATTAGAAATACAAATCTGAAACATAAACCCATAATTAAGTGAAATATCAAAATAGGGTAGGTCTTCTAAGTCCCAACTCTCACTCTTGCCCATAGCCCTGCTAGAACCTGCCGCCACAGAAAAAGAAAAGGCGGCTGAGCTTACAAAGCTCAGTGAACAGATATGACGACAACGAAATCATAACGAATAAACGAAATGGAATGAGTCAATGAGAAACCTGCAGAAAACATCATAACATATATCCACCAAGAACATAATCAAATAAACCACATAGCAAATAGCACATCCGCGAATACATACAAGCACATACAAATATTCAAGCATTTAAAGGATCATATAAAAGATGAAAAGCAACATCATAATTAACCATGTAACCAAATATTGTGAGAGCATATCGAGCAGCGGAACAACTAACAACATGTTATGGCCAAACAAGCAAGGCAGCAAATTAAATACATATAACTAAACTATACTCTATAAACAGGCAGGAAACAACCTAATATAGCTCAAGTATGGCAATTACTTCCAGATAGATAAATAACCACGACAAGTTGTACGGTCATCATACCAAGTAGCATCCTCAGTAGTAATACTAAACAAAATTATAACATGGCTACTAAACAGTTCAATAGGTACACACATAAGTCAAATCAATTTCTGTCAGCAAGGAATCATGTGCGTAAATGTAAGCAGATAGTACATTAAATGATAATTATAACTTAAGAAGTAATTATATAAGGACATCTCCAAAAGTCGCTAAGTCACAAATTTACATACAAGCATGGCATCGAGACAAATCACATAAGCACATCTTAACATGGTAACCGGATAATTTCATACTAGCATGGCAACAAGTAATTCAGGTAATCACATATCAGCATGGAGAGTAAGCAAATCACGTAGTCATACATCAACATAATAAACAAGAGAATCACATACTCGTGTCATAGCATTATAAACATATGAATTAAAAGTCTGATAACATAAGTTTGGTATTCACAATGTATGGAATGAAAGGATCATAAAATCAAATAACAATAACACCATATAGTTATTGGATGGACTAGATAAGGATTCTGAATGAACAAAATGTCAAACGAGTAACTGAATGAAGGCATACGTATCAAATGAGTAAAAGCTAACAAATCCAAGTGAATGAGAGATCATAAACCATAAAGGATCAGGTCATGAAGAGAATATAATGAAATACCAAAGCAAAAGGTGTTCAACATGCCACATGAAGAACACAATGAACATACAAATACATAATCCAATGAAGTATAATGAATCACAAATGAAGGATGCCCACGAGCAATTAATCCTATCGTCCAAAGATGCCACATGAAGGACACTACTTACAAAAGGGTCCGAGGAGGAGACCTCACAAGTACCAAAGTGCGAGAGGGGGTGCAAGGCACGCACAACCCAAACGCCAAATCCATACATATCAATATCAAATCATATCATATCAAATCATAATCCTAGGATGCATCCATACGCCCCCCAAACATACAAAAGGCAATATGTACCCCGTTAGCTAGACATGTATACATATGCAAATAAGGCGCCACAAATCACAAATCATATCATATCAAATCATAATGGGGACGCCGGGGACTAATCACACCGCCCCAGATAGTTTCATGCCATTGGTGCCATCAATGACATGGCCATGGTACCTCCATGGCTAGTTGGCTCGTAACAAAAGGGGCAGAACGTACAAATCATAATCATATCCAAATCATACCGAATCATAAGCGTACAAATCATGGTAACTGAATTATATCATAACATATCATACCGAAGTCAAAGTGGAACGAATCATATCGAAGAATCATAGCATATGTGTAAAACCCTAAAAATATAAAACATATCAAAAGACTAATTTACCCTCACCATAAACAATTATAAACTACGTAAAATATAATAACGTTCGTTTAACGAAATTAAAACCTAACTTATGAATAATTAAAAACTTAACTAATATGTGTACGTGATCGACATTGTACGACGAAAGTTACAAGTCTCGCTAAATCGTTTGGGCCTTGTTTCGTTTCTTGGTGAGCCCAAGATGGGCGTGTTGTTGCGTTCGGTTGGATCAAGACGCCGGGAGCCCAAAAGGGCGTGGGTTTGTTTGTTCGGTTGGACCCAAGCCAAAACCCACCCTATCTAAAGCCCTAACTTATTTGTACAACTATAAATACAATCACTTAACCTCAAATTGAAACCCTAGTTTTGCCTTTTCTCTCTTTTCTTCCTATTCGGCCGAACCTAAACCCTTGGTGTCGAGAGTTTGTTTCCAACAAGACAAGGTATAACTTTTCCTCCGTCTAAACTTCTTTTGCATGCAACACGTTAAATAGATGTTTGGACCCGTGAGGTATATTACGAGCAACACGTATGAATCGGACTATATGAATGAAACATGTCACGCGTTTAAGTATTTGTAAAACATGCAAACGTAAAACACTTAATTATGTCGAGCCACATGAATTATGAACATGTATAAGACATTTAAGGTTAACGCATGGTTTGTATGTCATGAACGTGTCGTTATGTTTGAAACGTAAATAAACATGAGCATGAGATTTTAGTCGCGTAATAAGCTACATGTCGATAAAATATGCGTCACATTAGTGAACATGTTGTGACTTGGTTTGGGTGTCGAGTTGCATGCGTACCTTACCCTAGCGAAAGTCTTTTAAAACAGCCTTTGGTGATCAAGTACTCATGTTAAGATGTAGGTTAGTATCATGTCGTGTTGAGTAAATGATTAAGTGTTTGTGGGTGTCGAATGGGTTGTGAGTCGGGAGAACAACATGTAGCGAGCTGGAATTTTGCATGTGTATTGCGTACATATTGAATCAAGGGAGGGGGAAGGATTTGGGCCTTGTTCACGTAGGGTAAACGAGTCGTCGTATGTGAGAGTAAATTGTGTAAAGGCATGCATGAGCTTTGTTCAACTTCCGTTTATTTTTCACAAGTTCTAGGTTAAAGTGATGAGTCATTAAAATCTGTAACATATCAATTTAATGCGTATAAATGTGGTATTTAAAAGATTGGAAAAAAAAACCCTAGAACATAAATAGGAAGTCGGTTAGGGTTAAAAGCTAGGGGTGTAAATTCGTTATTTCATGTGAGAATGGAAAGTCTTGGAGTCATTAATAACTAATGATTAAGAGTATAATGAGCTAGTACTAAGCATGATGTAAACATGCGTGAGTTATGATTGTATGTAAGGAACTAAGTCAGGAATTGGAAGTAGTGCATGCATGGTCTCATTTAGGTTGCGTTCGGACAATGTTACGTGTGAGTCTTGATTTATCATGTAAGTTAAGAAGGCTTGTATAAACTATTTTAGAAGAGAGTCCTAAAATCCGTTCTTGACGTTTGTAAACCCTATACTTTGAACGACGATCATATAAGACCTCAAATAAGATATTTGTCATATTAAACCCTTAAGTTTACCATTTGTCATTTGCAACCCATAAGTTTGGCTAATTAATAATTAAGACTCTAAAATGTCGTAATTCCGTCCATCACTAAGAATAAGAATATACTTACGACTTTAAGAGTGTGAATGCGATAAATCCGTTATAACGTAATGATGCTAACAAGTATTAAATAAATCATAATCCGTGTAGATTCGTTGAAGGAGACGCGACGTTATATCTTCGTGATTCACTCATTCGTTTGCTTTTCTCTCATTTGCTTTAAGGTATGATATTCGACCTTTTCAAGAAGGTTCCTTATGACGTTCTTTTCATTAGCTTTCCTATTTTACTTATTAGGGTTTCATGCCATTGCTATGAACCCTTTTCGATTGTGTGATCTGCTTGTTTATCCGAACTCTGTTTTATTGAACCATGCAATATCTGTTTTGACCTTGTGTTATGAAGACTCTGATATGCATATTTGTTGAACCTCACTAAGTTTAATTATGAACTTCTAAATATGAATGTACGATTTGTGATTGTGATATGAACTTCTGACTTCTGAATATCTGAATATGAACCTTATGATATGAACTATCTGATATGTTATCTGTGACCTTGTGTTTGATTATGATCTGTGCCATATCTGAAGATCTGTTTGACCTAAGTTAGTTTGATACCCGAGCCACTATTTCACTAGTCATGGGGGTTCCATGTCCGTGTCAGTGATGCACCTCTGACATGACTCTAGGGCGGTAGAGTGATGTTCTGCCACGTCCCTTTCCGTTATCTGTTTATTGATAGTATGGCCACTATCCGTCTGTTGGGGCGTATGGATGCATCCTAGATCTGATCTGTTATCCGATATGATTTGTCTGGTGAATGATGTCGTGTGCAATACGCGTCTTCACAAAATTCTGGGAGCTAGTTACTCCAAATTATTTTCTGAGATTATTTCTGTATAAGTATGATGTTTCCGATATGATAAGTTCTGGGCTCGTGGTAGTTAACTAAATCTTTATCTGTTATTTTTATGATAAGTATTCTGATTTTGATTCGGTATGTTCAAGTGTTTATGATTATGTGCTAGGCTTATTATATGTTATTATATGTGTTTATGCTTTTGTATGTTTATGTGACTGCCGTCTATTATGATAGGTTATGATTAACATGTTTAAATATGATTCACATGCTGTCACCTGATGTTATGTTAGTTTATCGTTATGTGAATTCGTTGATCTGTGAGATGAATGTGCTAAGTGTGAGAGTAAGTATCTTGAAAGTTTAGTATGTATGATGGTTTAGTTAATTTTATAAACCTTGTCTATCGGTTAGTTATCTGATTGCATATGTGACCTGCCATGTTAAAACTCTGCTGATGTTAGGATTTGATCTGAGAACTGGTTTAGCTTATGATATCGGTTCTGGTAATTGCTAATGGCTATGTTATGACTTTGTCTATTTAGTTATAGTATGTCTACTGTGTTTTCTGTCTGTATATGTGAGACTGCCATGATTTGACCGCTATTTCCGCTGCTACAATATCGAACTAAGTGTGTTAAATATAGATTAATTGATTTGCATGAATGCTATGTTTATTTTCTAGAAATTGCTTCCGTTAACCTTTAGACTCTCCGTTTGGTTTTATATGTAATTTTCTTGATGTGTTAAGTGTCTGGTTATTTTGGATGTGTTTGTGTTGGTGTCATTAAGGTGCTATGTGTTGTCCCTTATCTGTTATTTGTTCTTTCGGATTTCTGTATATTTGCGCTTCCGCAGAATCCTCAATGATTCAGTATTTTCATTCCGTTATGATTTCGTTATTCGTATCTTTGTTTTGTTTAGCTATTGTTTCGTTATATCTGTTCACTGGGCTTTGTAAGCTCAGCCGCATTTTCTTTTCCTGCGGCAGGTATTAAGCATTCAAGATGAGCTTATGGGATAGCTGATCCGGGTTGAGAGTAGAGACAAGAGCAAGATTTGCAAATAGGGATCTTAGATTTATTTTGAATATTAAGTTATTTATATCATCTTTTGTAAGTTTTTGTAAAGGCTTCCGCTATTGTATAGTACTTAAGGTTCTGATTTGAAACCGTATTTGTGAT
Organism: Chrysanthemum lavandulifolium; assembly: GCA_022545495.1. NCBI lineage: Eukaryota > Viridiplantae > Streptophyta > Magnoliopsida > Asterales > Asteraceae > Chrysanthemum > Chrysanthemum lavandulifolium. Next base: position 70,233,215 of record CM040240.1, on the reverse strand, counting down.
ATCTTTACCCTTGTCGGGTTGGGGTGTTACAATATGAATCAATTCAGAAGCAAACAAAGGATCATCATAGGGGAATCATAGCAAAGGATCATGTCAAAGGATCAGAACGTACAAAGTATCCCTACTGAAAAGGGAAAGAATATTTGTACCTTAGCAATGAAAGCAATTGAGAATGTGAGCACGGAGAAATAACGTCACGTCTTCTTCAACGAATCTACACGAATTACGGTTTGTATAATACTTATTAGTTCTTTTAAGTCATAACGGATTTATCGCTTATATGAATCGTATTAATATTTTTAGAGTTATTAAGCGTATTCTCATTTTTAGTAATGAACCGAAATAAATACTTTAGGGTAATAATTACCAATTAGCCAAACTTAGAGGTTACAAATGATAAATGGTAAATTTAAAGGTTTAATATGGCAATATAGCAAAGTTAGAGGTCACATATGATAGATTCCAAATATTAGGGCCTAATATGACAAGTTATAAAAGTATAAGGTTTGCATGCGAAAATTATCAAAGTTTAAGGGCCTAAAGAGTAAATAGTGAAGTATATAATAAGATTTCATTCTAGTTATATGTATGATTCCAAATTTTATGTTTTACCATTCATTTTCAGACTTAATCTCGAAACATTTCATGCTCGTTCGCGGTTTAAATGATTAATATTTACGACCAAGTGAACACGTATTATGATTAACCCCCGGCTTGACTATCCCGACACGCTTTCAAAACACAAAATGACTCAGCCATTTATTCCGTGATTAGCTTCGATTTACATTACAAGATCATGCATACTCTACTCTTTTATGTTTGAAATCTCAGTATGTATATAATTAATGTAGACCATTTGTTAGAATAACATTACACAAGAATTCATTACGAGACCACAATACCCATGCTACCATGCGCATAACTTAACCATTTCCAACTCATGTATGCTACTACAATACGAGTGATGAGTGTGTAAATACTCATCATTTTTGGGTCAATCTGAACTGCAAAACGTTTAAAAATGCTCAGAAATGCATCAAAATATCGAAAATATCTCAAAATTGCATTTTATATGTTTCGGATGCAAAATGTTTAAAATCGGATGAAAATGAGCAAAGTTTGCATAATTGGCGCTTTCATCCCCCAAGTTTCTAAAATTGTCGAAATAGTCCTTGAGTCCTAATTTCAAAAGTAAAAATCACCAAAGGTCCTTTTTAAATCATAACTTGTCAAAATTAGTCCTTTGGTGAAAAATATCAAAAGTTTTGAGAAATTACAAGTTTGGTCCTCCAAGTTTGAAAATTGGCAAAAATGGCCCTTGGAAAATTGGAAAATGTCAAGTTTGGTCCTTGCATTATTGAAACTTGTCACTTTTAGTCCTTGGAGCAACTTTGTTGAATTGGCAGCTTTGGTCCTTGAATTTTCAGGATTTACACATTAGGCCCTTGTGTTATTAAAACCTTTTTGACCCTTGGACCCTTGTCACTATCCAATTGGACCCCTGCCAACCTTTTGGACCCTTACCATTATGACCCCCCTGCTTATTAATATCCAGTCAAACCATCCGTCAAACAACCCACCTTGCGCTTTTTCTTCTTCCCAACAACATCCCCGAAATCACTCCATCTTCCCATCCCCTCCTCACTCTCTTCCTTCCTTGTCCCTCCACCTCTACACAAAACAAGAATCATTAAATGATCCTCCCCATTCACTCAACCTCACCCATCGCCAAATATCCATTTCCGCCAAAAATGCAATCTATGGCCAATATTCACTTAACTGATCCAAGGGTCCTAAAGAGAGGTGGGGAAAAGCTCAGAACAAGAGAGAGAAGCATTTGGAGCTATAAAAGAGAGAGAAGAAAGAAGCTAAGGGAAGTAGTTAGTTTATAAATTTTCCTCAATGTCGTTTTTTAAATAAATGATTTAGTTTAAATAGAAATGTTGTAATTTCAGTTTCTCTGTATCACATTTAAGTAAAATCATCATTGTAGTGTGCTTTTGAGTATCAATCCAAGTTCTTTATATAAGTTTAATGTTTCATGTTACTGTTGCTAATTTCAGTCTCAATTTCGTATGTATAAGCTTTCAGTAGCTTGTTTTTAAGCTTAAACAAGTTATTTAAACTCTTTATAACCTTCTTGTAAGCTTGCAATTAAATTTCAATCATCTTTGTTACATGGTCAACAAAAGTCAACTGTGAGCTCTAATGGAATTGGAAAGGGTTTGGGGTGTTGCAGATCCTTGAATTGGGTTGGAATAGTCTCATTTAGTGTAGTATTGGGTTTGGTTTTAGCCTGCATACCAGCTGGAGCCTTGTGAGTTCTATTCTCATTTCCATTTTTTTCAATATTGCATTTTATGCCTATAGTGGAATCTGTGATCATTAGTAGTTCTAATGTGTTTATATAGTTGTATTTAGGTCAAGAAAACTTAGTTTGATCCTTATTACATGTTGGTTCAGTAGTTGGTATATGTTTAAGTTCATATCAGTTATAACAAGGGTGTTTGGATCTAGTGGTTTAGCTGTAATTGAGGTCTGCTCAGTTGCTAAAGCTTGCTGTTTCATGCTTGTGTATCTTTCTTGTACTCATTCTAGTCCTTGTTTGGCACTTAAGAACAACAAAAGTCAATTTCACATTTATCAGTTTCTATTTGCATGTCTGTTGGATCTTTGGCAAATCAAAAGCTCATTTTGTGTTTGAAATACATAAACATAGATTGCAGTAGTCTTATTTCATATATTAACATCAATATCTGTCCACAAATTGGCTTCAAAACTCATTTAAGTCAACCTTTCCATTTTTATGTCAAAAGTCAAAACTGGAAACTCAGTTTATGGCCAACTGAGTTGATTTTTAGTGAACTCATTTCTGAGTCAATTTCAATGAAACTTGTGGTTTTAAAAAGTCCTACTGGTCTATTTTCTTATCTCCATTTTATTACATTTTTGTGAATTTTATAGAAGCTTCATAACTGCTTATCAAAATGGGTTCATATGCCCTGTGCACAGGTGCTTGAACTGCACAGGTGTTGTGCAGTTCTTGCACCTGCATGAGCTCATCTTGGCTCACCAAGGTCCGGCCTTTGGTTTAGACATACTTGGCCAGGTCTCCTTCATGTCCCTTCTTCTGTTTTCTAGTTTTCAGCTTATCTAGTTGCTTATTTTTAAGCCCAAAGTTGGCCTCAGAACTGTTATTAGTACTTGGTCTCAATTTCATCAAATCTTGGTATTTAGCAATTCTGTGGGTTAGGCTTGTTGTTTTTAGTTGCTTTAGAGTTATTTTAGCATATTTGAGCTTCTGTGATCAGTGGGTGGGCTTTGGTTGTCAATTGCTTATTATAAGTGCTTATTTATAAGCACTTGTGATAGCAGTTTCAATTTCTTGCACACAAGAGCCTGTTTTTCCATTTTTCCTAGATTCCTCATAATATTTTAGACTTTTCCTGAAATTTTCATATTTTTCCAAGCTTGTTTGCTATTTTTCTGCATTTAAATAAATTTTTAGCACTTTTAAATAGCTTTTAATCCAATTAATTAAGAAAAGTTTCAAAAATAATTTTTCATTTTTATTAAGTTAAGATAAATATAAAAGACAAAAAATATTTTTCTAGATTTTCTTAGTTAAATTTGTATTTTAAGCAATTTAATTAGTTTTAATAGTTTTAAATTCCTAGAAAATAGAAAAATAATCAGAAAATTACAAAAATAGTTTTGAAAATTCTCTTTTGATATTTTAGATTTTTCTAAGTCTTAATTTTATTTTTCTAGCTTTATTTCATATTTTCTTGTATTTTAGGCTAATATTAAATAGTTAAAAATAGTTTTTAATTTATAATAATTAATTAAATAGTTGTAAAAATAATTTTCTTTTTCTAATAATTTTCTTTTATCATTAGGTTTGTAAAAATATCATTTTCATATTTTTAGGGTTAATATTGATTTAGTTTCACATTTTCTTTTGTACGCTACGTAGTTTTTAATTAAGTTTTATAAAAACATAAAATCAAAAACATCATTTTAAAAATAGTGATAGCATTTATTTAATATATTTTATCTTTTTAATTTTCTTTAATTTGCATTTAAGCCTTTGTAATTTATTTCCTTTTTCCTTAGTTATAATTGTTCAATCAATCTATCTTTACTGATCACTATCCTTAGTGATCATTCTATCATCTGAATTAGTGTTTACACACCATTGAGTCTCCGTGGGACTTAACGACCCGGAATTCATTATATTCTCCGGGACTTCATTGTATTTGTGTTTTAAGCGGTTTTAAGTTTTACTAAGCCAATTCACAAGTGGCCAAACATGTGAGGAAATTGACTGCTTTCAAGACCAATCAACGAGCACACATACAAAGCTTAACAACTTCCAACCCGATTAATACTCATACTTTTTGTAGATTTAATCCATCTAAAACTCATGCATGCATTAACAGATCATAATGTTACTCGCATACATAATACACATGTTTTTCTTTTGTGTTTGTATTACCCATAAATCAAAACATTTCCTTTTGATCATACTTAAATTATTACGAGGGTACATTTTATGCCATATAGTTATAGGATTATATAAAGGTCACATTCCATGATCATGCATGTGAGCATGCGTACAGTTACCCATATTCATATATTTCTTATATTAGCTTAGTTATTGATTAGCGTTGAGAGATATACCTTTAGGATGAGCGAGGACAGATCGAGAGAAACAGATACCGAGATCGAAATCAAACCGAACACAACACAAGATTCAACAAGGTACAACCGAAACCAATCGGCTAACCGAATTTATGTCGTGAGTCACTCTCTTTGCCTATTTAAACTCACGACAGCAGCAATAATCAACCCGACAACACAAACCAAGCAACCTCGAGCCAATTGACTATGATATCAGTAGCTAAACGACTACGTACCACCTCTTCTTGAACCTCCTTGTATGTCGACAGAAAATGGGAGAGGGAAGAAGTTTTGCCGTCACTTTTGTTTGGAGGAATAAGGGTTTTATTTTGAGTGAGATATGGAGTTTTAAATGTGATAGGAAGGAGTTAAATGGAGCCAAGATTTTAGGTGTTGGGGCGTTGAAAATGGCCGAGTATGGGGGAGTAATTGAAGACCAAATCACTACATTATTTACTTGCCAAGATAACATTGTTACATTTATTTAATTTGCCTAGTGTATTGTCCATGTACTTATAAATGTGTTATATATTTATTTTGTAAGTTTATATAAGTTTTGTTTTCTTAATGTTCATGCAACTCATTCACCATTAAGTAATTAGCAAAATTATCGGTCTTGCTTTATTTTACGAATTATCACTCGAGGGGTATAATAGTCTTTTAACGCGTTTACGATTTTAGGGTTTTACACGCTCACTTCCTTCCGGCACCATTGACAGAAGCTGAACTCTCAAGTCAAGCCGGACAGCGGGAGGTTGCTTCAACATATTGTGATCATGTTGGTTTGAAACAAAAAGTTTTTTTAGCACATCGTGTTAACGATAAAACGAAAAATACTCATAACAGTTCATATATTACTTGCACTTCAATTCATCACAGTCGATACTAATCATTGTTGTGCGAAGCATGGGTCAGTAAAAACACGCCATGACCGATCTCAAACGAAAGGAAATAAGATTATCATTCTGGTTTTTTTTGTTTGCGGTTCGATTTCTGCTCACCCCTATATATTAATTATCCAAATCAAAGGCAATTATCATAAAACAAGTATCAATAAAACGGCTCTACGCATATAACTTAGCATAATGCTAAAAATTATACTACTTATAATAGAGGAACGAATCTCTCTCCTCATAGTCTTAAAATTAAGACTTACAATATATAAAGCCTATTGTACAATACACAATGCACTATTAATGATTTTTCTCATCAATCTTAATTTTAAGACTTACAAGTCTTAAAGCTTAATGTACAAAATACAAAGCACTATTAATGTGGAGTCAATTAATTAATTGGTCAATAAATACAACTAATGCAATCATTAAAATACCCTTCACAAGAAATACAAATTATCAAACATATTGTACAACCAACTTAAACATAATTTCGTTAAATGTCACTAATACAAATAAAAACACATTATACAAATATTCAAGCTCGAATCAGAATCACTAAATGGTGGAGCTCGAACAGACAAGTCAACGGTCGAGCCCGAACGAGCACGGCCAAAATGGTCGAGCTCGAATCGAACGGGCCAACAGCTGAGTTCGAACGAGCACGCGCTAAACAAAATTCTTGATCCTCGTATATTTATTATCAAAAATATATAATAAACTAAAATACATGATTAACCGGAAATGCGCGGACTCTGCTAACTCGCTAGTAATCATTAAACTAATCATGCATATCTTATCTTAATCTTAAACTATTACTCGTATAAACTATTTTTCAGATTTTTATAGCAATCTTAAAGAAATTGCTGAAAAACACTAAACTTGTAACATTCATTTCAATATTGATGAAGTATTTAATTTTGTAACCGTCGAATAAATGATGGGTCAAATTCCTAATCTGGTCATAAAAAAATACATAATTTATAAAATGATAAAAAATTATTTAAAAATGTAAATCGAACTAAAAGAGACAAAGAAATGATTTCTCAACTAATTTTGTGATAAGAAATAAAGTAACGTTAAATATTTTAATAGAAAAACATGATAAATGCGAGATTTTTTCATAAAAGGACGACAACTTTAAATTAATAAACGACTAAGAATGAGATTTGTACCAAAAAGATAGAAACTACAATTTATTTATTATTATATTTTTTTGGTAAGTGTGATTTCTGACATTTTGGCGAAACTACAATTTATTTAAACCAACTAAAAAGATGAAGACAACTACGTTATTTAAAATTAAGCTCTAAATAAACATTTGAAATAAGCTAAAACAATAAGAGATTTTATAACATAAACTATTAGCAAAATAGCAAAAAGACACATTTATTTACACACACTGAAGTAGTTATGTTTGTAGGCATAAAAAAAGAATACTACATTTTTGAAAATTAAAAAATTCGAAATAATTAATAATAACAATATTAAATATTAATGTTGAAAAGGTTGCTTCTCGCCTCTTTGTGTTGTCCCTTTATAAACCCTTCCTACCAACGGCTAAGATAACGGTTAAAAAAATTTGGCTGGTCAAAGAGTCAAAGCAGTATAATGGCGGGTCAACAAAAGCAGTCAATTTTTATGTGAATCGGGTGTTTGGTCTGGGTATTCTTATTTGAACCGGATCTTGTGGGCCACTTGGACTGGATATATTTTGGCAGACTAAGCATGTTTTGGGTCGTTTCGTTGGCGGAAAATAATTTAAATTTTAAATCTTTGGGGCTTTCCTATTGGACTTCTATTCTTCAATAAAATGTTCAGCTTACACATGTGTAGTAGTCTTATTTTCAACCTTTAATTTTTTGAAAAATACTTACTGGAAAAAAAAAAAAAAAATTATGATTATAAGGTTAAGTTTATTATTTATTTAAGAATAAATTATTAAATTATAGGACTTTGACAATATATGTATGTATAATTTAGCAATCTATAAAAGCCCGAAGTTTAAATGATTAAATACGACTATACGAGCACCTTTTGTCCATTTATCTGTTTTTTTATTGTTTATAAATATATATTTTTTATTTAGTTTGTAAACTGATTTTATTATATTAATGCAACACATTCTTTCCATACATGTGCAAATTAAGCGGCTTATGTTGAAGTTAAACAATGAGTAAATTACCTAAGATGGACCGTTTTTACTTGTGTAAATCGGCTGGAAGTCTGAAACCATTTCTCTTAGAAAAGTATTTTAAAAAACGTGGCTAAGGAGAATCTTTATAGTAAAATGGTCTCTGTTAAAGGGCCAATAAGGTTAGTAACTTTTGTGAAATTGCAATAACAAATATCAACTTGCTTAGCGACCACTACCATATTAACTTAGCGACTACAAGTCTACAATCGTCTCCTTGAACCTAGTTTTTTAACGACAAACATGAACTTTTTACATTGACCTTCGTTATTCGTTTGAATTTTATCATTGACCTTTGACTAACTGAATATAGATAAAACCATTTGTAATTTTATACATTCGAATATATTGGAAATGTTAAGCCATCATGTCAAAAATTATGCATTTCATTGCCTCTCACATTATATCGTGAAATTATTATCAGCCAACTTTAGCTTTCGTTAGACTCATCTCCGAAAAACTTATGTGCCCACCTGAGAAATTTTGTGGATAAAAGGTCACGGGTTCGAGTCTCACTCTCACTGCATCGTGCTTCACTCAGGGTGGTGTCCACTAAGCCCAGGAGAGTTCTTAAACTATTCTTCATGAGGTGGAGCGATGGTCGGTCTTAAAAGCGACTGGAGTCGAGTGTTCCAATAAACACATTTATTTGTGGATATCACGAAGTTATTTATCACAGGGTTCCTTAGCATGTCTTGTTATCATGTTGGTTTAAAACAAAGTTCTTTTCGCACATCGTGTTAACGATAAAATGGAACTACTCATAAACAGTTCATATATTGTTTGTACTTCAATTCATTGCAGTCGATACTAATCATTGCTGCGGGAAGTGTGGGTCAGCAGAAACACGCCGTGACCGATCTCAAACGAAAGAAAATAAGATTCTCATTCTGCTGGTAAAATGATTATTACGATTCGATGTTTCTGTACAACTACGGTGAAAAGTATCCTCATAATCTCATGTGGTTATCAACTAAATCTCTATATGCTTGATATGAACAAACAAAAATGTATTCTTCATAGAAGATGGTTGGCGATTCTTCATTACACTGTTTCGACAGAAATGAAGAGATACATTATTACAGTTCACTAATTGTCTATGTATTACTACTTTCTTTTCAATTTCTTTATAGAATAAGGGAAAACGAGAACATTTGGGTTTTATCATCAGCGTAAACCAACCGTAGACTAATCTGATTTCTTCAATAAACTCAGCAGAACTCCGGCACTTAGAGTAGTTGCCACACAGCCGAGTGAAACTTCAGTCGATACATGGTACCCTGCATGAAAAGTAAGCAAACTTTAAGAAATCAACATATTATCTTTCTAGTATGACTGACAAAAGAAATATAATCATGAAGATGCTCACCGAAGAATTCTAGGATCATCTTGCCTCCAATGAAACCGAGAACTATGCCAATGGAGGGCTGAATAACAGGAAAATAGCGACATTTAAAGTAATTGCAATGTTTGAGTTGATAGTTTAAGGGAATTATTTGACTGATTTTTAAATATTCAAAATACATTTGACAAAATAGGGGACTCGTGTGAGTAGGGCTGTAAACGAACTGGACGAACAGGGACAATGTCTTGTTCATGTTCGTTCGTTTAAGTTTAAGTGGACAGATAAATGGACACGAAGAGTTAAACGGACGAATTTTGTTGTTCATGTTCGTTCGTTAAGAAAAAGAGGGTGTTCATTAAGACACTAAATGAACGTAAACAAACGAACATCCATAAATGTACAAAAACAAGCATAAAATGCTCAAAATATTCACACAACTTTGTTTTGTGGGTTCGTTCGTTTAAACACATTCTACTAAAATAGTATAATAATAGAATACGATATTCGAATACAAGCAAATAAATGAGAAACGAACGCATAATCTGACGTTCGCGAATGGAAATAAACAAACAAGAATTTTGTTCATGTTCGTTCATTTAATTAAACGAACACAAAATCTTGTTCATACTCGTCCATTTAATAAATAAACGACCAAAATCAAACATTTTACTGGCCGGTTCATGAAATGTATAAACGACCATAATCAAACATTTTACCGGCCAGTTCATGAAATGTTCAACAAACATTCTGTTCGTTTACGGCCCTATTTGTGAGCCAAAATCGATGTATTAAGTATTCACTTATCTGTAACGATGATCAGGAGGAAGTACACAGTTATAATAATGAATTAAGCAAAAAAATTGACCAAAACAATAGCAACAGTTTGTTTTACAATAATAAAGTGGTCGAATAAGCAGTTGTAACATGAATCTATTTAAAAAAAAGTGGTTTGAGGCTTAACCAAACCAGAACTACCAATAACATGAGAAGTTACCTGTAGATACTCCAACTCTGACATGCTTTCTGAAATAAGTGTATATAGAGACCTTAAACCTGCATCAAACACAAACAATTAGCACAATATTTTATTTGACCAGTTAAATAAAAAGTCAACCGCAATTTCATTGACCACCGGCTTTACCTAAAATCGCAAAGAGATTAGATGAAAACACAATGAAGGGGTCTCTTGTCACACCAAAAACTGCTGGTATAGAGTCAACCTAGAAAAAGATTGGTAAAAGTGTTAATAAACAGTAAACATAATATAACAATATTAAAAATATGCTGAATTTGGAGTTGGGAATAAAATAACCATACAGCGAATGCAATATCACTGAGTTCAATAACTGCTACAGTCAGAAGCAAAGGTGTTGCCTGCCCAAAACGTTTGATGCCTGTTAGAAACCATGTAAAAGAACAATTCAACATGACACTTTCAAGTCAAAAAATGAATCAACAATAAGATTCATTATTATGAGATATGGTTTTTGACCCATTTACTTATGAATGGGTCCATTTAGGTTGTGTTTTATCTCAAATGATCAAATTTTTTTAAGAGAGTCAAAAAAAGACAAAAAAGCAATATCTACTACTTACTTTCCAAGCTCCATTTACAACTGTAAAAAACCTATTGCCATCATACGCAGCTGCAAAACCACAAAATAAGAATGAATGAGATCAATAAAATTACCCTTTATGTAACAAGTTAATCTGACCCTGGTGCAAAACAAATGTGTCAAGTGAACCTCTGCGCAAATAATAAATTCTCAGGTCTCAGATTCGTGAAAAGGGAAAAGGGAAAAGGGAAAAGTGAAAGACATTATTACATGTTACTGGAATGATCTTTTGGCACGTCTTCACGATAAAGTTTTCTGATAGGTCTTCTTCGTCATCATCACCAGCAAAAAATAACTATATGAAAAGATGAAATCATTTTAAATAATCATAAGAAATCACAAGGTCCATAAAAAAGAATCTCAGCAATAGCTTATATCTTTGATTTATACTTTCACAAAATTATTAGTTTTGTGAGTTTGTTATCCTAGCATATATGTGATGATAAGGGCTTTTCTGAGCATCCTCACTAGAAGTAACTGAGAAAGAAACGGTACCTTAAAGGATGAGTATAGAAGTATTGATGCCAGCAGCAAGTTCACCGCCTCAAACCTCTAAAACATTTACAAAAAAAGTGTTAGACCAATGATAACTGAAACATGATCAGTAGATAGGATTGACGCATAAATGAACAATTCATATAGATTGCTTGCTCTTTGAAGAAGATGAAAAAGGATTATTTACCATCCTCATTAATTCACAATTTCACATAAATCATGATACTCACATGAGTCAATAAGATTATCCTTTTTTGTCATTATTCAAGGGTAACTAAGACATTTTACTTAAAAACGTATTATCTGACTATACGTTGAGTCAAACTCTGCAATTCTCATAAGACAAATGGAATATTAGCTATCGCAAGAACTGACCTGAAGGGTTGCAGAACCAAGAAGAATCAATGACAAGCGGAAGATTACTGCACCAGCGATGCCGTATGAAAGCACCCGATTCTGTGATTTAATTAAGATAAGTAAGTGTTAATATTATCTAGTAATTATATGATATGGATAACGACTGACTTTACTGGGTAAGAAAGTTAAATGCCGCACCTGATAAGCAAGTGGCACCTTGAAGTATTTGAATATCAAAACAAAGACGAAAAGATTATCTACTGACAAGCTTTGTTCAAGCAAGTACCTAGGTAAAAAGTTTATAACGAATAATAATCAGTAAACCAAAACAATCATGTACTCATTTCAACAGGGGACCATTCAAGAATTAATATGAAAATGGTTCAAAAGACTTGATAAGGGTTTAATACTTCTGTTAACAGGTCAAATGGGTATAAGTATAAACTAAAGAGGAAAGAGGTCAAACAAGTAAAACGGTTGAAGTCAGCCAAAGTTAATTCAGTTCTGTACAGCCTCTTAAATTGCTCATTCCTATACTTAGATCATTACATAATAGTTTTAACATAAAGGACAATAAGCTGTTGGCAGTTCCATTTGACTAGATTGAAAAGTTTACACGTTTTTAACCCATTACTCAAATTTTACCCCTTTTCTAAAGTGGTAAGTCGTGATTTACCTCCCCTGTGTTAGCCAAGAGACCAGCCGGCACCCAGGGGTGGCATTTACCCTCAAACTGCCTATTTCGCCCCATATATGGATGTCCCTTGATAATTGCAAATGTTTTTTTGGGCAAACTCTTGAGCATAAGTTACATATCAGCCTATTTGTCCGCATCTTATACCATTTATGCTACTCTATTTTCTGTTCAATATTCCCTATTTGGTCATTATTGAGGGGTATTTTAGGCAGTTGACTAAGAGTCAAACAATTCTGCAGAACCAAATTCGTTGCAATTTTGATGGTATCCAAAAGGTAACTAAAAATATTTTAAAACACTTCTTGTGTAAACAAAAGACTCTCAAGCTCATACCCAGCAAAAAATTCTGATGCCTTGCCGATTCCTTCTTTCAATCCGATACCAACACCAAATGCCACAGCTGAGAACACCTAATACAGTGAAAAGACTATATTAACCTTCAAACACGGTTATATAGATTTGAATGAATTTAAACTATATTAAGGTTATACTTACGCACAAGGCTACAGTTTTAGCAGATGTCTTGTAATTTGCAAGATCTTTAATCTTTTCTTCTACATCGTTTTTAATTGTGAGACGGCTTTTGGATTTGGCATTTTCATTGTAAGAACTCGAAGAGGAAGTTTCTCCCTCTGCCAGCAAGATCACATCGTGAAACAAATAGTGAGTATTGATAATAATAGAAAAATGAAATAAAAAGACTAAAGAAGCAATTCCATCCATATGTAAATGCAACATTCCCATTCACCAAAATAGCAAAGATAGCATTCAAATGTATTCCATCAGCTATCACAACGACATATTGTCTCCGAGAATTCCATTAAACTATGTGTCAAGTAAAATGTACAGTCTTACATATATATGTTTAATACAGGGGTAGTGAACATGGTACAAGAGATAAAAGGCAGTGACAAGTTATGTTAAGAGAAATTGATCCAGAATCTAAAGAAAGATACCTATGAGAACCAAAAAGGGAGAAGACAATACTTTATCAACCCGAAAAAGTAAATAGTAACTTAACTGAGGTGCATAGACCAGGCTCTCTACAAGCTTAACGCCTTCAAAACTTATATTCGCATCATGTGAGTTCCTATACTGACAATTCTTTTACCACTACAAAAGGAAACAAAGTATGCGCTAGCTTCCCTGTAGGGCCGCCCATGTCTCTTTGGTGGGTGACCAGACTAGTTAAGGATGGCAATGACTAAAACCAGTGCTATCTTAAAGTTATATACAGTGTTGTAAAACTCGGATTTCAATGCCGAGTGATCAGCAATTACTCGCTACACGATCGGTGACCAAGGCAAGTTGAGCCAAAAAACTTGGTTTGAGTATTCAGACAATCGTGTTAATGTTTCTTAACATATTGCAAGGGTCCTATGAACAATTCCATGGTTCTGTGGACATACAGAAATTCCAATCCGAGTACTCCCCGCCTCGAGTACCACCTAGCGAGTTCTAAAACCATGCTTATATTAGCAGTTAGAAATAAAGTTCAAGCTATCAGTTGGAGAAGGCAAGGATGACAACAATCTACAAATTTGTAAAGTTTCTGACCAAGAAACAAGAACACTTGTGCATCCGGTATCCCACATGAGGTAATAATCTTTTTTAGTGTTAATATAAGTGAACTGGTAATGGCCTGATGGGGTTGACAGAGATTGGGAGCAACCGCGGCAATGAGTTCCTAGAGGTGAACTGAAAGGAGTTTCTCCTTGTTCTTCATGGTAAGCTTGTATAGTGTGTAAAACTACAAATCCACGTAGGAATAAGGATGACTGTTATACTAGTTTGGCACACATATAAACAACTGAAAACCTAAGCAACGATTCCTAGTTTGATATACATTCAGTGAACAAGCTCTAGCATCATTACTATTACTATGAAATTTAACAGATAATACTATACAATCACAAGCGCATTATTACAACACAAGGCAATTGGTCTAGTGGTATGTGAGTGGCTTATCAACCTAGAGGTTGTAGGTTCATGTGTCGTTGGAAACAATGTGAGGTATCATGTTGTAGATAGGTTGTACAGGAGTACAAAAGTTGCCGTTCTAAAAAAAAGCACATTATTTCAATTCCAAAACCTTGTTAAATGAAAAACATTGTTTTATAAAATATGATGTTGGATGGTAAATTAGCACTTTATCATTCTTGACTTCGGTTTACTGTTTATAAGTTCAAACCACCTTCAATGCAGCACGAATGACAAACGAGGAGGCGTTTGAGTATTTATTAAAAATTCATATTATGTATAAAAGTGCTAGTATATACAGTATATGTTAAATTACCAACTTCCACTAGCTCTAGAGAGTGTTACTGATTCTAAATATAAACAGCCTAAGCATTTCAGATAGGCAATCTCAAACACCCTCAAAACTGCTTATCTAATGTATCAAAAACACAATAAGCTGATTAAGCAACCTGCAGGGGTGTTTAGAATTGCTTACTAAAACTGCTTATTTGCTTATTGCATTTTAATACAACAGATAAGGAGTTTTGAAGGTGTTTGGGATTGCTTATCAAAAGTGCTTATCTGATTATTTGTGAGCGAAATAAACTGTTTTGAAGAAGCAAGTTAAAACTGCTTACTCAAAACAGCTTATTTCGAAAATCATTCCGAAATACTAATTAGACCCTTAAAATCAACACACATCAATCATTTCCTAATAAAAAAACAAATACCCATATCAAAAAAACACTTTAAGGTTACAACTTTAACCTGAAGAAACAGATTCTTGATCTTCTTGTTCTTGTTTGACCCCTTTTGAACAAACAACTGGTAACTTCCTTTGCAGCCTATTCCTACAAACACCTGAAAAACAAAACCCAACCCAATTAATATCACACAATCATCAAAAAAAAAAAAAAAGTAGCTTTGACCTGAAAGATTGGTTGAATTAGTGAATTTAAAATGAACCCATTTGGGAATTTGATGAGAAAATGATATTGAAGTGAGTTTAAGTGAAGTTGTATCAGATTGAAGAGGTGGGTGCATCCCATTTTGTATTATTGAAGCTAATTTCATGGTTTGTTTATTTACTTATTTAGAGTGTTTGTGTGTGATGCACAGGTTTTTGAGTTTAGATGATGAGAGTGTAGTTTGTTTGTGTTGTGTTGTGGTGTTGATGGATCCATGAAAGAAGTGGAACATGTTCACTTTGGTCCCTCCCCAAAAACTTGCTATAAACATGTATCTTGTTTTCGTTTTTACTTAGAATAAAATTTCTTATTTTTGACAAAATATTTTGTATACAATTAAAAAAAACTAAAAATTGCGTTCAAATTAAAATTACATGTCAACTTTTTAATTAAAAAAAAAAAAAAAAATCTGATTTCCTGCTTTAGCCAAAAAAAACTGCACAATATTTTTTTCCCCCTTGTAACTCTTTTTGTTTTCTTAAGAACAAAAAACAATATCATATATTATATGAAAGTCTTTTTCTATGTTTTATGAAAAATTAAATTCCCTAATCTTTTTACAAATTTGAAAATAGAAAATTAAAAAAAAAATCTCTAAATTAAACGCACACTTTTTCATATATTTCATGTAGTAAAAGACGAAACTAAAATTAAAAATAACCAGATACTCAATATTTTTTTCTCTTAAGTCTTAACTGTTATGTAAAAGGAAAAAAAATAGAACACTTGATTTAATTAAGATGATAAAGACATTAGCATGCTACATCACAATTAATCATTCATAGCGTTTACTTTTTAATTCAATTTTCTTGAGTCATTTTACGTGCAAAATTTGATGAAAGGTGCTTTATTATTCACGTTCTTTCGCTTAAGTGCTTTAAAAGTGCATTCTCTTTTTTCATGTTCCAAAATAAATAAAAAATTATATACTTAGACTACCTTTTTTTTTCTTCAAATCATGCGTTGGAAACATGAAACTGTCAAAATCTTTCTAAAAAGCTATCGTTATAGTCTAATCGATGGCTCACGATATGAAAAGGATAATTTAATATAGTAATAGTTACTAATAAGATACCAATTGATAAGAATATTATACCACTTGATAAGAACGATATTATGATGTATGACTCCACGATATTACACGATAGTTGATTTGACTTTCCTAAAGAGATTCGAGCAAGATTTGTTACATTCTCAAGAGAAAGCAGTCAGCCGTGAAACTCGTGGCCGACGAGTTTGAATGATATGAGATATCGTTGAAACTCGAAATCTAATCCTTATAGATCCATAGGATCAAAGATTCAATTCCCATAAATGATTGATCTATGTGTAGGGCTGTAAACAAACCGTACGAACAAGAACAACGTCTTGTTCATGTTCGTTCATTTAATTTTAACCGGGCAAATAAACAGACGTGAACGCTTAAACGGACGAATTTTCTTGTTCATGTTCGTTTATTAAGAAAATGAGTTGTTCATGTTCGTTTATTAAGACACTAAACGAACGTTAAACAAACATAAATAATCGAACATAAATGAAAATAGACAGTCAAAAATAAACTTTATTAAAATATGCAAAATATACTATTTTATAAGTGTTGTTTTGTTTAAACAAATCAATTTTAAAATTATACAATTAATATATGATATACGAACATAAATAAATAAATGAACATAAACGAACGCATAATCGGACATTCATGAACATAATTGAACGAACGCGACTTTTGTTTATGTTCATTCATTTAACTAAATGAACATAAAATATTGTTCATGTTCGTTCATTAATAAATAAACAAACACGAACGAACTTTTACCGAGAGGTTCATGAAATGTTAATTGAACGTTCAGTTCGTTTACAACCCTATCTATGTGTGTTGAACTTTTACTTCAAATCCAAATGATGTCTGATTTTTAAATTTATGATAATTAAGGAATATAGTGTTACGACTATAGAAGTCTTATTATAGTACTAAGCAAATAAATGATGAAAAGATGACCAGAGTTTTAATTCAATGCTAGTTAGAATTCGCGTTTGAATTACAATTACGATTAAGGTTCTTAGTTACCCGACAACTTGAATGTTGATTAGAGTAACATTTAATTAACAGTATTTATTGTTTTAGTTTAACCAACTTGTTTAAATTAAGCTAGCACATATGTTCATTCATAATGAAGTATATGTGGCTTGGAAAAATATGATTATTATAAGAGTATAATAAGTCTTTACAAGATCTGGCCAAAATGTAGTATTGCATTTGTAAGATTCACAAATTGATCAAATGTAAGACGGGAGGTGCATTAAGTATAAATAGTTTATAGTGATAATTATAAGAGTCATAAAGTCTAAAATATTTGATCATTAGTAAATGGTTATTGAAACGTTAAGTATGATCATATAATGAATGATATATCAAGATATATGAGTTTCTTATATTTATATGTTTATATCCTTTAATAACATATTGCTATAAGAGGTGAGATCTATAATGACAAGGAAAATAAAAAGAATAAATAATCAAATCCTACCATCCATTTTAATTTCATCCAACCAGAAAGATAAAATCAAAAATAACAAAGGAAGAAAGAAATAATAATCTAACTCATTTAATAAAAAACCCACTTTCTACCATTTTTAAAAACAACATATCTTTATGAACGGTGAAATCTTCAAGCTACAAAAATATACCATCGCGACGAGAAAAATCATCTTCTATAGATATGCACTTTTATATACTTTCACTAATTTTTTTTCAAAATTCCGTCTGCACAAATCACACGTGATTCGTAAAAAATCACATGTGATTCGGTTTTCGTTGGATTCGTGTGTAAATCACACGTGATTCGCTTTAATCTAAAATAAGTGAATCACGTGTGATTCTGTTATTATTTTTTTCTCTGTTATGAAAAATGTAAATTACGTGCGATTTAGTCTTTGATGTTATAAACTGAAACATGTGATTCAGTTTTAATCTAAAAATAAGTAAATCACAAGTGATTCACTTTCAAAAAAATAATTTACGGTATAATCACATGTGATTTGCGGTAAATCACACGTGATTCTGTTTTAATCTAAAAATGAGTGAAAATCACGTGTGATTCTGTTATTTTTTTTTTTCTATGTTATGAAAAAATGTAAATTACGTGTGATTTAGTCTTTGCTGTTATAAACTAAAACACATGTGATCCAGTTTTAATCCTAAAATGAGTAAATCACATGTTATTCACTTTCAAAAAATAAATTACGGTAAAATCACATGTGATTTGCGATAAATCACATGTGATTCGTGTGTAAATCACACGTGATTCTGTTTTTTGTTGTGATTCGTGTGTAAATCACATGTGATTCGTGTAGAAATAAACATATACGAGTAACAAAGAACCATATCGACACCTAAATTATCATGACAGATAACAAAGATCATAGCGAAAAAACTCTTGGTAAAAGATCAAAGTTACAAAGTAGCAACCAAGCACATATTAAAAAAAAAGAAACTGAAACATAAGCAATTCTCGATGTATTCATCTGCAAAATTTCGTCTTTTTAGTAACATGCTTATTTCTCCTCAAATTCAATCTTCCATTCACTAAACCAACTCGTAACAACCTCACTTACCTCAACCGCCACTTTTCCCGCCATCTAACCATGTCATTCTCCGACGAATCACCGTCACCTACCACCACCACGTCATCAAAATTGCTACACAATCTGATTTCGAACGTATAGTTGCTTTTGACATTAAATAAAGGCTTTGTGGGTTTCTACCCCATTAACTTAGGAGATCCACTCCACCTAGATCAATCATTACAAATAATCATTATCATTTATTTCATTTATAATATAACTCAATCATTAAATAATCATTGCTATCATATTTAATTACATGAATTTTTGTTTTTACAATTAATCATAATATAATACTTGTAGGTCAGAGCTTTGATTTTTTTTCTTTTTTAAAAAAAAAAAAAAAAAAAAAAAAAAAAAAGGCGCAACATTTTGGCTCAAGTTACTAAGGCAATATTTTGGATGGAAAAGATGTAATAGAGTAAAAAAAAACGTTGGTGTTCATACAACTACATAAAACTTTTTCTACAAGCAGAACATTAATAAAACTAGCTCTATGACTCGCCCGATGGGCGGGTATGCTTCATAAAATTGTTTTCCAAAAATATTAAAGCAAAAGATAAAAAATGAACTACGGAAAATATGTTTAAAAAAATAATTGGATAAACATTAGAAAAGATGTGACATAAGGCGGTGTGGCCGCAAGACCAAGAGTGGATTTTATATTTGTTGGTTAAATTTTTTTTCGAGCCTAGCATACGGAATTTTATTGAGCATGTTTGGCAAAACATCAACAAGAAAATTAGTTTATTAATAACTTGATGTATCTTTTTAAGTTTCATATATTAAATATTTTGCATTGTTATTGCTCAAAGTTATTTTAATTTAAATTATCATTTATTTGTACAATTATTGTTAGAAAAACATAAAACAGAATAACATTTGATCGTCGCAAAATATAGTCATAGAATACCCGCCGCCGCATTGTGCGGGTACCCTGTTAGTTATATATAAAAGATAGGACAACTCTAGCGTTATATTTATTTCGTTCGAAAAAATAATTATTTTACAAAGACGTTGATCAATAGATGACTGATTTTGTACAATAATAAAAATAAAAAAGTAAACGTACACTAGAGAATATAGGTGTGAATTAACTAAATTAATTCAGTAATAAAAGAATACATTAAATCCTCAACTTATTTAGTCCATAATTGAAAAAAAAAAAAAAAAAAAATTAAATGCCCAAGTTTTTTAGTCCACTGTTTCAAAATACGAGGAAACAATTATTGGCATAATCTTTTAATTTTTTATTGGTTAACAAAATTTGAGGTAACAAAAATAGGTCAACAAAAAGTCAAAAAAAATTAATGGGGTATAAACAACATGACCCTAAATAAAATGTCATTATTTGATATTGGTGGGGTATATCATTTCGTATAATCACTACAAATGATGTCATCAACATCTTCCATTAAATATCAATTGTTGAATGATAAAAGCACTAAAATTGTATAATCACTACAAATGACGTCATCGACATCTTCCATTAATATCAACAAGGATTGCCCAAATGCTGCGTGGCGTGGGGGTACTTGATATTTATCGGCATACCTGTTTGGCGGCGGGCCGTTGTTTAACGTCGTTGATCTAGCTTTAAGATATACATGGCCCGAGTGTCGCTTATAAAATTATGCACAAAGTATCTCCAAAAATATACAAACAACACACAAAAAGTGCTATAACCGGAATTTGTACTGGTTGTTCACGGGCGCATTTTGGCAAAGAAAGCTATTTATGCACACATATCACAATGTCCTATATGTAAAGCTCGTGTAACTACAATGTCCACAAATTCGCTACATGGGCCTAAAGACACGACGTCCCGTAGGTCCCGCAATGAGGCCAAATAAAATCAAGGTCAATGTTCGTCGACACGGTAACATAAAATGACCAAAACAAAATCGCTCATGTTCACATAACGGATGAATCTAGTCATCGAACAAACCACGTAAGCACTAATAATGAACAGCAACAATTGTACCGCTCGGTGCGCGTACGCGCTGCCCGAGCGTGGAATCGTGTTGTTGATTCGAGCACCGTCGAATTTCCGTGTCGTGCGCTAATAGCAGTGTCACAGTGCACCCGTGGATTGGTGGACGATGAAACGCGGGCGTGGAGCGAGCATTCTCGCGCAGAATACCAAAGTGACACTTATTACAAACGACAATAGAAATAAGTCGATTATAGCATAACCATACCGTATGCGATTTAATATCATTCAAAACTTATATGCTCTAAAATTACGGAAACATACATTGATGTTCGTGCATGTAGCGGACAAAGAAAGCGTGGTCGCACTCTTAAAATTATGGCGTGAACATCGGCCGATTGTAAAAGTTCCAATGAAGTAGCATCGCCGACCTTAAAATGCAAAGTCAAGAATATGAGTCTCGAACAATGGCCAAGAATATTCAACATACATTGATAAGAAGCCAACCAACGGTGATTGTGAAGTCGCCGCATGACAACCGGAATGAGAGGCATCTGTTGTCACCAAAAATAGTCGTAGTATCAAGATTCGGAAAAGGAAGAAAAAAGGCACTAAAATTGAGGTTGCACAACTTACATTGGTGAGCACTTTTAGACGCCGCGAGATTGGATAGTAGTTGCATGACAATTTAAATAGAGTAGCCACCACCCATGGTGCAAAAGTTCACTATTTTTAATCGTAACAATAACATAGCACAAATTAGCGTGCTCAATTATAATACACACAGATATGATTGATCCGAATCGAAACCAAAGCCTAACCGTAAAGCACAACATGTCGCTCCAAGAGTTGTTTATTGATAAGGGCGAACCCGCTTTGGAAATGTAACAAAGGCAAAACGAAACGTAAGTTCGGACGGAACATATATGTATCGAAAACAAATAACATGACAAAACATGTATACACACGCATTTTCTATTTCCCAACATATTTTAAACATTTATATTTTCTATTCTATAAAACTATTCCTTTAAATATGTATAAGAAGTTTACAATAGAAATTACTTATTCACACGATGTCAGAATGACTTGATAGGTACACATTTAGTCAACAAAAGTATGATATTTGTTTTAGTAAAATAATCCATCAAAAGATGTTCATTCCAATTGTACATGGGTGTGCCCAATATCACTCCTAAATTTAGGATTCAGAAGGAAATATCGTTATTTGAGCATCCATAGTACAGAACCTCGTAAACAAAGACCACATACAATACATGATAAACGCAAAGAACACGAGCTATGATAAAGTGCATAATGAGTATGTAACAATACCTTCAACCCCATATACTGAACGTCATCCACCTACCTTTTCCCTTCCTGTAATAGACGATCTAACAAAGACCGCCGATTAGCACCCGCACCATTGTGGCTCTGGTTCGTGCTCGCGATCGATATACCATTTGAGGTACGACTCGACATGGGCACAACATCGACCTCGACCACAACCCTTTGAGAAATATTATCAAGATAAGCATCCAACCCTCTACAACCATGGAAGCCTCTTCAAAGCTTTTGAAATTTAGACACATAATGTAGTCTAATTCGCTAGAAGGTCGCAAAGGATTAGCAAAACCCCGCAGCCGAGAGCACTAACACACATCGTCTTCCAACATAGGTTCCCATGAGGTCTAGGTACATCTCTACTTTTGGTTATCATACTTAAAGAAACGATGCACAACACTAAGCGCAAAGAAAACAACAAAAGTACACACTACACGCATGTATAACTACACGTATCACATAAATCCTAGAACCACAAAAGCAACAGATACACATATAAACCAAGTCTCGGTAAAACAAAAATTGAGACACAAAACCCACCAACCTTATATTACCAATGAGACAACAAGTGTTCCACCAAAACAACGAAACTTCAACCAAAACGATGCAACGGCCATCAAGATTGAGATTTTGGCACTTCCGTAAGAGATGCGAAGAAGATAAGTATCAAAAGACGTTCGGTAACTTTGTTAATATCCAAGATCCAAAATAACATTATGGGCCGGAGATTGGGCTCACAAAATCAATAAGCCTTAAACCAGCTTTTGTCGCCGCTTCATATCCTCCCATTACTATATATATAATTGTTGAATGATAAAAGCACTACAATTGACTTTCATTTAAAATTATCTCCGTTATTTGAATATCTTGTTGCTTCTGATTTTGCAGCCACGTCATTGACAACATCCATCTTTATTGGGCGGCGCATATCAATTTGGATATCAAATAAAATATCAGTTCGTATGTAATTGAGCAGTGATTTATATCAATTTGATATCTGTGGAAAACTAGAAGGGGGGGTTGAATAGTTTTACCAATTTAAAACTTCCTTTAAATATTTAGATCGACTTATGTCAATCTATTTGGTTGTTTATGTTGGACGTTGATAGATAGATATATAAATGTGTAATGAAAGATAAAGAGTAAGAAGCACATCACGACACAAGTATTTATAGTGGTTCGCCACAAGGACACCTTCCTTGCCCTACTCCACCCCGAGTCACCTACTCGAGTTCAGAACACTACACCAACTCCTTATGGGCGGAGAAGCCTTCACAACGCCGCTTAACCTTTTTCCTAAGACAAAGCTAAATATCGAGTTCCTTCACACCAAGGCGAACCACACCTAACACAACGTCGCCATCGATAAGGTTTTAAAGGTACCATTTTGAGGGTCGTTTAAGTCCTTATTTGATCACTTTTGTATCCGTTATTGCTTAATATCGCCTTTTCACTTTTAGGTCTCTTGAAGGCAAAATGCTGGAATGACACTTATTTGGACGAAAAGGCGCGAATATATGAAGAAAATGGCCAAATTCATAATCGAGACACTCAAAGTCATTGAAATGAAGGCGGCGGCGTCAGTGTTAATTGGCGACGCCGAGAGGATTTTGTGACGATACAAGAGCCAAATACCCTATTTTCAAGTGACGACGCGGGCTTTAAAAGAGTAGGTCGTTCTTACCGGACGGCCCAGATGCAACCCAGCGACGCCGTGTCAAGAGGACGGCGTCACGGACATAAGGTGACGCCGTCGCCAGGTTAACGTGGCCAAGACGAAACCCTAATGACGGCGACACGATCGGCCACGAAACATAAGGTGACGCCGTCGATATGTAATCTTATATAGAATCCGAATTTTTCGCTTTTAGAGAGTCTTTTGGAGTAAAACCTAAACCGAACCTAAGGTGTCTTGTACAAGATTTTAGGGTTTTAAACCCTATCTTACATCAAGATAAGTATTTACTTCATTAATTCAATTATGTCTTTGATTATTTGTGTGTATGCTTGCATGTTCTCCATGTCCCGCTAATTTATTTGTGTGTTTGCTTAGAAGTATGAAACTTAATTATTGAATATTGATTTGTTGTTTCTTATCTTAGTTGATCAATGATCTAGTAATGCGATAGGTCATTCGTTGTGTACTTAATGCTTGATTCATCTTTGTGAACCTTAGAATATGATTACCCGAGTAGTTGTAGGCTAAATTATCCAAAGAGTGCCTTAGAGTAAGAGTTTATCATCCCAGTGGGTTTTGTAGACGAGACCCTTTGGTAAGTTCAAAGAGTTAGGGAGAAACGATACCCTACAACTTTAGACACACAACGCAACTAAGAATAAGGACGTGACAACTCAACCATCAATAGGAGATAATTAAGGAGTAGTACAACCTAAGTAAACACATCTTTAAACTATCATACGAGCACACATTAATTAGACATAGACTCCCACAACCTTAGTTTAGATAATTAGATAATAGTAGAGTAATTGGTAGAAATACCAACCCCCAAATCCAATACCCAGATTCGTACCTTTCCATTTCATAAAATATAAAAATACAAAAATAATCATCCTCAACCTTAACCTTAGCGTAGTAACTTCTTACTAGCATTCCTATTCCCTAGAGAACGATATCAATACCCGTGGCTTACCCTAATTAATACACTACAACGATTAGGTTCACCGCCTAGGGTGTTATAAAACTTGCTCAAGAAAAGGAAGTTTCCTTGACCCCGAACGACGCGTGTAGCGTTATCAAGTTTTGGCGCACGGGAATAGAATAGCTAGTTAGTAGTCCACCTCGCTTAGGTTCTTTGCTTGATTCCTATCAAGTAAATTTTTCTCATTTTTGCTTTCTCTTAGTCTATCCCCTTCTTCGTGACCTTTGCTAGTAACACCCATCACCTTTCATCATGGAGGATGATAACCAACCACCACTCATCAACCCACCGCCAAATGACCCGCCAAGAGCCCGCACTTTGGTGAATACTCAGACCAAGCCACCTAGGCTATAGGAACACCATTGAGCTTCCCGACCAAGCCCAAACTACTACCTGCGATCCGACACCATCCGGTTGGTGCAAACGGATGTGCATTCCATGGACTTCGCTCCAAGATCCAAATCAAAGATCCGAGGATTTCTCAAAATTGTCGATTCCATCGACCTTGATGCTACTACTCGGGAGACCACGCGCTGCGTCTCTTCCAATTCTCTCTACGGGACCAAGCTAGTAATTGGCTTGAGCGACTTCCACGGCTCCATCTCAAGTTGGGATGATCTTACCTCTCGCTTCCTTGCTCAATTTTTCCCACCGGGAGAACCACTAAGCTTAGGAATGACATCTTGATGTTCCAACAACGCCAAGGTGAATCTCTACGAAGCATGGACTCGATTCAAGGACTTACTTCATAAAGTCCTCATCACGGCATTGATCTTTGGCTCCAAGTCCAAATTTTCTATGATCATGTCAACTTCCCCACCAAGCGATCCATTGACCAAGCGGTGGTGGAAAACATAGTGATCTCACCGCGGAAGAATCATGGGGTATAATAGAGGACCTCTCCTCTATGACAACGAAGTTGGGATGACCCCGTGAGTCGCCCAAAACCGTTAAGGCAATCTCCTTGCCTCCTTCCGATCAGTAGGATGATCGAACTTGAAGATCAAGTTAAATTCTAATGAGCTCCTATGAAAATCCTAAATCTTCACACCATGTGAACAAAGTTTCTTCCTCGTGTGAGCCGCTTTGTGATCCTCATAACACGCCAGCACTAGCACTCGATCCCCGAACATGCTTCCGCCGACTACGCATCCTCACTTATTAATGGAACGGGAGGAAGATTCCTACAATACCCGGACCTAGGAATTTCAATGAAACCCGAGAGGCATGGAAAGGCAAGCCCGACTTCTCACGGGACAAACCAAAGAATTCACCTCCAATGATTTCTCATGGCCCCACCTAACGGTCCTAACCAACAAAACGTCAAGGGATGTTGCAAAACCTAGTTGCATCCCAAGAAACCCAAATGGCTAAGCTCTTGGACCGCTTTAACCATCAACAAGCCGAGATGGATAGGAAAATAGACAACCTTTGAAAGCCATAACTAATAGTGATAAGAAGGTTAGTGCTATCTCAACTCGAGCCTTCGGTATAGAGATTAAGGATCCAAGCAAGCTAACTAAGCACGCCCAATTCGCCAATACCATCGCCTTAGTGAAACCGGATAGAACAGATGACGAAGAGGACCATACACTTGTGGATGATGAAACACCCGAGGAAGTAGATGAAGTAGACATTGACTATTTCAACAAATTTCCTACGGAAAAAGAACTATCCCGCCACCCTCACTTAGTGCGTGACCTCCGTCACATGTATGTTAGAAAAGTCCTAGAATCAAGTTTGGGAACCCTTGGAATCTTAACATACCGTGTTGCATAGGACACCTTTTGTGGCAAAGGCCTACATTGATCGCAAGTCCCCAATCAACATAATGACTATCACCTACTACAATTGGATATTGAAGAAGTTTATTCCAACTAGGCAAGACCCCAATGATCCTAATGTTAGTTGCAATTTTCTCGGAAGAATTAAGGGATTGCCCGCTTATGTAGGTAGTTTCACGCTTCCTACGGACTTCATAATTGTGGATGATATTAGCACGCCATAGACCCTAGCTTGTCCCATGTTATTCTAGGAAAATTTTTCATAGAAAGCACCGGATGACCTATAATCCCTCGTTAGAGTAGTGCGATTCAAGAATGAGACCGATGACATAGCTTACCAAATGCCGCTTAAGATTTAAAAGTTTTCATCACTCTAATGATGAAAAGGAACTTAAACCGCTTGGTCTATTATAGGAATGATGAGGATAGGGAGAAAGGTGTAGATTATGTTATGGCTAAGATTTTCGGATTCTATAAGGATTGCTTGAGCCTAGGACCGGAATATATGACCGATTGGGGAGAGGATGAACTCTTAGAGAGTGCATTATAGGCACTTCTACAACATGGAATCCCCATTAGAGACCGCCAAGGTGGCGGTAGTGAGGCAACGTAGAGCACGACTACGAGTCTAGCTACAAGACTCTTAAATAAAGAAAAGCGCTTCGTGGAGGCAACCCATGCTTAATTGTTTGCTTGTTAGTGTCATATATCTTTTATTAATTGTTTATCCTCATGTTTAAATTTGTAAAATGCTTTATTTTGTTTTTAACCTCGCCTTAATTGCATATAAAGGTATTTTACATAAGGGATAAGTGTAGGAGGATTACACACGCTTTCAAAAGAAACGTAAACATGAGAATAACAATTAACTAAAAGATATTTATGTTTGTTTGTTCGAGTCAAATGCTTGTATCGAGTCATAATGGATGTTTTTGCGTAAATTTTTCCAGATTCTAAAGATGTAAATTTTCCGAATTTTTTCGTAAAATCGCACCGCTTTTGTCAGATAACCGACGGGCCAGATTGCAACCGACGCGCCGAAGGAGTAAAACATCGATTATTTTTTCTCATTTTCTCGAGCTACTTATAAATTTTTGGAATTTTCCGTGTCTTAATTTTCTTAGAAATTCTAAACATCCATTCCACAAGCATTATATCCTAGTTTAAATCGAGTCTTATATATATTATTACCACGATTTTACGCTGAAGGTTTCGCTTGTTTTCTTTAAAGTGTGCAGTTTAGTTTGTCAAGAAGAAGTTACATAAGATTGGAAGGAGCTTTTCACGCAATAATTCTTCTTGAAAAGGATTTAACCACCACTTTGCACGGATCCTACCGAGCTAATCGTGGAGTATTAGTTTCTTTCGCTTTTAATTACCTTCCATTATCATAACTTTGATACTTGGGAACATTGGGGACAATGTTTAGTTTAAGTGTAGGAAGGAAAATAAACGGAAACTTTGAAACTATGCTTATCCTTGATTATTTGCTTTGTCCAATTGCATTTGTGTAATAAACCATGAGAAAATGTAGGTTAGGTAATTTTGGCACCAAATTTAAAATTTTTCATGACATATAGGAGTGGGCCATTAGTCTTAACAAAAGCGTCTCACGGATAGGAAGTTGCATGACTAGCACAAAACCCTTCACCACCCAAATTCCACCCAAAATGCGAGGATCGCCTTAGATTAGTAGGAATTAAAGCATTCATCTTCAATGCTTAGAGTGTGAACCGTAGTATATTAGATTCTAGAACTTGTTTTGTGATGCATTCCGAGATCGCAAGTGAGGCTACACTTGTGTAGTTAGGAATAACTAAATGATAAGAGGCATTAGGATAAACCCTTGTTTGATACAATTCGTAATATAATTACTTCTTCCACATCGGTTGAGTAATTCCCCACACCCTTTGCGTTGTACTCATCTTTAGTACACGATACCCCTAGTTAACCCCTCGTGAGCCTATCCTTTTCGCGGTTCTCGTGATGTTTCGGTTTTTCGAATATCAATGAAGAGCATTGTTTACACCCCACCCCAAATATACACCCAAATCGCCTCACCTACCCCTTATGCACTCACTTTAGTGCAAATGTTTGTTATCACCCTAAACCCTTAGTTCAATTATCTAGTTGCTTGCATGAGTTGCTAAGTCGAGTCATATCCTTTGTATACGAGTTTGGGACGATTGGGATTCATGGGAAAAGTTAAAGTTTATGAAATGACGGAAAGGAATGTTAAATTCAAATTACCTTTGTTTGCATAATAATGTACCCCAAGTGTTTTGATCTTTTCAATTCGGGTCAAATTAGTGTTAGAGTAATAAAAACTCAAGTGTAGGGATGTGCTATAAATCCCTATCATTTTGATGTTACCATATAGGATGGTAGAGTAAAAGTGTATGAAAAAAAAAAAAAAAAAAAAAAAATTTCAAAAAAAAAAAAAAAAAAAAAAAAAAAACGGCTACCATCCTACATCTATCCTTTAAATTTATGTTTGTTTATTTCGTTACCTAGAGTTTTAGAGTGTCGAGTCTTGGCTTAGCAACGCCATTCTTCGTATGCATTTAACATAGAGATTTTGACTTGCCACCACTAAATAGCCTATCCCACCAAACCCTTGTTTCCTACCGTAAGCCTAACATTACAACCCTTTAAAAGACCTCTTTGATAGTCTTTCCTAGGTGCTTACGCCAAAGCGATGAAGGTTTGATCTATTCTCAAGCCTATGGTAATCTATGTACTAGGGACCGGTTAATGAGTGTTTATCTTCCATTTCCTATTTGTTATATTTCATATATACACCGAGAGAGATGTGAGTACCCAAACACCCCATGTGAGGTGCTAGTATGTAATTCCGTGCTTGTTATGACTTTTATGGGCTTATATGTGTTGTGGACCGCTTTGAATTAATGCTTCATGACCCTAACTTATAAATTAATTGGCTAAAAGCACATTTGCTCGAGGATAAGCAAATAACAAGTGTAGGGATATTTGATAAGGTTTTAAAGGTACCATTTGAGGGTCGTTTAAGTCCTTATTTGATCACTTTTGTATCCGTTATTGCTTAATATCGTTCCTTTTCACTTTTAGGTCTCTTGAAGGCAAAATGCTAGAATGGCACTTATTTGGACGAAAAGGCGCGAATATATGAAGAAAATGGCCAAAGTCGAATCGAGACACTCAAAGTCTGCGAAAGCAAGGCGATGGCGTTAGGTGTTAATTATGACGCCGTCGGAGGATTTTGTGATGATACAAGAGCCAAATACCCTATTTTCAAGTGACGACGCCGGGCTTTAAAAGAGTAGGCCGTTCTTGAGTTCGCTCCACGGTTCCTCCGATCCTTTGTATTTGGGATCCGGCTAGTACAACTAGAGGGATCCGCTATTGTGATGTAAAAAAAGTTGTTTAGCGTTATTTTGTAGTAGGCTTATAAGTTAGCTTACCAAACTAGTTCGGAGGTATTAGATGAAAATGTTTTGGATGACGGCTTTTGATGAGTCTCATATCGAGGGTTCATATGTGATGACGGCGTTAGTTAGATTTAAGTCAAACGGATACCATTCCGATAATGAAAAAGACGAAAGAGTGACGAGAGAGACTTCTAATGATGCTAGTGATTAAAAAACAAAAGAACTTATGAAAAGAATTGAACTCA
The DNA here is from genome assembly GCA_022545495.1 of Chrysanthemum lavandulifolium. Classification (NCBI taxonomy): domain Eukaryota; kingdom Viridiplantae; phylum Streptophyta; class Magnoliopsida; order Asterales; family Asteraceae; genus Chrysanthemum; species Chrysanthemum lavandulifolium. The sequence goes on along the minus strand of CM040240.1, from coordinate 70,203,008 downwards.
TGTAACGATCTAATGAAGAGTGAAACATACCTCTATGCTTCTTGGTTTGGCATAATACCAAAATACTTCATGAGCTTTTAAAGTAATCCTTTGTACTTGGTGTACGTAAGTTGTGATTACTTTTTAGATCCTTCCTTGAATGTTGACTTCATTATTCTTTGAATGAATATTTTGGAGAGATTCTAGCATGAAGATTTCTTGAGAGCAAAAGTTGTTAGAATCATCTATCAATGTCCAACAAAATGATTTAAAAGAAAATATGACCTTAAGAAAAAAAAATCCTTCTTTGTAGTTTTCAAACATACACGGATCGTATCAAGTCTTTAAAGTACAATATACTTTAAGAAACTTGGTAACGAAGCTCTGATGCCAATTGTGGAAAACTAGAAGGGGGGTTGAATAGTTTTACCAATTTAAAACTTCCTTTTAAATATTTAGATCGACTTTTGTCAATCTATTTGGTTGTTTATGTTGGACGTTGATAGATAGATATATAAATGTGTAATGAAAGATAAAGAGTAAGAAGCACATCACCACGACACAAGTATTTATAGTGGTTCGGCTACAAGGACACCTTCCTTGCCTCTACTCCACCCCGAGTCACCTACTCGAGAGTTCGTAACACTACACCAACTCCTTATGGCGGAGAAGCCTTCACAACGCCGCTTAACCTTTTTCCGTACAAAGCTAAATACCGAGTTCCTTCACACCAAGGCGAACCACACCTAACACAACGTCGCCTACCCTTTATACGGTGCTAGGCTAACCACCGAGTTCTTTCACACCAAGGAGAACTAATCCTATCACAACGTCGCCTACCCTTTATTAGGTACTAGGCTAAGCACCTAGTTCCATTACTATGGAGGAACTACTACCCTTCACAACACAACACCTAATATCAAGGAGATCCACCTTGTTACAACATCATCAAGGATATCACCATCCTTGAAATAAACAATACTTATATGTATAACGATGCACCTCATCGATTATACGACCTAGGCATTCTTCCCAAATGCGACTTGATTTGATTCTTCGCATCCTTCACTAATGCCTTTGACACAACGCTTGGCACCCTTCACTAATGCCTTCGCCTTGACTCCTTTAGCATTTTTCACTAATGCTTTGACACGGATGATGAACACCTTTCACTAATGCTTTATCTTGACACTTTCGGCATTCTTCACTAATGCCTTCAACCCAACATCTATGGAGAAAGGAAGAACTATCAACAAGAGAACCTTAGTTGTCTTGATGATGACGGCTTGCAACTCATGGACTCGAGTTTGCACGTCTTCAAGTGGTGATCTCTCCTTTAAGAGGAACCTAGAAGATCACACAAAACAAAAGACAAACTACATAGATCACTTGGATATGAGGTTAGAGGGTTAGAATACTTGGAGGAAGTATGTGTGTAAAGTAATGCCTAGAAAGGAAGAAATGGCTCTCTATTTATAGAGAAAATTCTCTACTGTTCCCCGGATCCCACGGATCCCTTCCACTTGGGATCCGGCTAGCACAAAGCCAAGGATCCGTGGAACGCTCCTCTTTGCCCATGGGTATTTTTGGTTATGGGTCATGGGTCATGGGTTATGGGTTATGGGTTGATCCATGGTTTTCTTTCTAGATACAATGTATCTTAAGGATACAATGAACTTGGTTAACTGGTATAAATAAAACCATGGGTTATGGGTCAAAACCATTTGCTAGTTTTACCTATTTAGTATATACTTGTTTTAACCCATTTTAGTATATACTTGTTTTACCCATTTTAATGTATACTTAGTTAAGTATATGTTATCCCAATATGTAAACACTAGTTGTTATACATATGTATATCTAAAGCATAAAATCACTTGTACTTGTTTTAGTGTTTTATGTGAAAACGTAAGTGTGTTAGAAACTATTAACTCAAACTATTTACGTACTCTATTTGTTTCGTTAAAATGATTTTACGCTTGTTATCGACAAAACATTAGAAGATCGTGAAATATAAATAAACGCTTTTACTACTAATCTCCCTTTTGTTGATGACAAAACATAAAATTATTTTAAGGAAAATCTAAAATTGTAAAAGTTTGAATTTGTAGTTTTACTTTCTTCTCCCCTTTTGTCGAAACAAAAGTGTTAAAAGAAACTAACACGCTTTTATAAGAAAAGGTATGTAAAATGTAACGAGCAAGTGACGGGAATGGTACTCGCCTTAACTCCCTTGACGAGTCCATCCCTTTGAAAGGGCGCCAAGGACACGACGTAAAATAAACTAATTGTGTTTGCAATTATGTTTGCAAATGGTTCTTCTAAGTGACGAGAACGTGCTCCCCTGAAGATTGCAAAGTCGCAATGGGGTGTCATGAAGTATAGTCCAAAATCGGATTAAGTTGCAAATGTTTTGCAATATCGTTTGACACAAAGCTCCCCCTAGCTTTATGGTGTCAAAATCTTCATGTGTATTTTGAAAATCTACAAAGTAAATGTTAGAAAACAAGAGTATAGTGCATAATTTCCTGCAAATAAAACTCAAGTTAGTAGATATTTGTGCTTCTGATCCACGGATCCCACGGTTTCCTTCTTGAAGGGATCCGTCTAGGCATTATGGAGGGATCCGGCTTTCTGTTGACAGTTTCTTCAGCAATGAGAGTGTTTCAATCAATGCTAATAACATATTGCTATAATCATTATTCTATATACCTATAGTCTATTATTTTTAGGTTATGGAAAGACTATCTTTAAAGATCAGATTTAGTGAAAATGTTGATTTACGAGGTATCCATAGTTAGATGAATATTAATTGACCCAAATGAAAATGTCACATCATGAATTGTTATCGAACTGTGAGTTTCCTACGTGGTTAAGTTTTTATATTCTTAAACCTAAGATGTACAACATTGTATTAATGTGTAATTAGTTTTGCTTAGATTTGATCAAAACGATGTCGGTAACTCGGCAGTTATAAAAGGTTTTTTTGGGTATTACGAAGGATGCATCATGAGGTGGATACTGTCAAAGGGATTTGTTTGTTTATTCTGGTAAGAGGCCACTTGCTGAAATTGATGGATATTTGTGTGGCCACACCCATGATAAAGTCTGGCTCTGTCACATTATTTTGGTGATCGCGTCATTCAGGATGGACCCAGAACACAAAGTCACCGGGCGCATTTAGGGAAAATCAGACAAGACTACGTACACAATTTTTTGAGACCTGGTGAATTTATAAAAAATCGAGGTTTTGTAACAAAATTAATACTACGACATAAAATTATATGGGTATCCCAGGAGCCCACGGGAACCTCCTGGTTCCGTCCTTGGCATCATTTATAGATCGAGAAACTAAGAGTTGACACAAGAAAGATTCTATCCATGTCCTTGTCAACATATATTGAGCAACGGGGAGGCTGACTTGTCAATCATAAGACCATTAACAAGTAATGATAGTTCATTTCACGAAAACACTCGTATTTGGCGTGTGGTGGTGACATTGTTACTAGACGATAATCCCTCTCTATATAAATTTCTGGCAATGTTAATATAGTGCACAAGTTTATGCATAATGTAAATATGATACAACTATTTAATTCATGAGCTGATGTGTATTAGTCAAAAGAAAATATGTACAAATCAAAAGCAAATATGTGCAAATCCGAAACTAAAATGATGTAAGATGGTTTAGACCAAAATCGTTATAGGTTTGTAGTATATGAAATACTATTATTCTTTTAAGGGTTTTTATAATCTTTTAAAAATATTTCTATATGTAGCACCTTATGGTGGTCGAACTAAACACATTTTAATCATCACATTACCATTTCCATCAACGAAGAAACACTTCTACACCAATGATACCACAATTATATAAATCAATGGAGCTTTGATCACCGGTTCCTGCTTGGTGTAGCTGATGTCATGGGACACCGTCTCTTCCACGCCATCATACCACCACATCGCTACCACTATAACTCCAAGGTCTCTCATTGTATACAAGTCGGTTTACCGTTTCCGTAAATTGGTTTCTACTGCCACATGATTTTCTTGCATCAAGTAGCAAACGATGAATGAAAAGTTTTGTTCATACATCAAGTAAAAATAAGACTTACAATGATACCTTGTTTCTTTCCACATTATAAATAAAACCATGAATGTAATAAGACTAAAAAAAGTGGTCGTAAACAATAAAAAGAGGTTGTTTATCTTATATCATACCTTTGATTTTACTGAGATCGAACTTGTTTAGCATTGGGTCCATGCATTTCAAAATCTTCATAAATCAAATTCTTAACCGCTCGTGGCCTATACGTTGATCCATGATATGAAAAGCTCGAGTTTGTATGAAACGAAGTCATGTTTAGACCGTTTAAAGAAGAATACATCACTAATCTTTGTTGGTGATTTTAGTGTCATCATCTATATTTTATTTAATTATGATTTACTTGAGATCAAGGGCTTAATCAGGTTTAGTTTACAGTCGAGTTAGGAGGTGCGGAGTGCACACTCATTCTAGCTAGCTTGGTGCCGCCACGAACAAAGAGCGAGGGTCGAGGGGGGACACCCCTCGCAGGGTTTGGGGCAACGCCCCAAAACCTAAACGAATTTTGGGCTTTGGGTATTACCCGGTTTACTTTCAGAACGGTTTTCCCACCAAAAGTCGTTTCTTTTCCCCAAACGTTGCAACCCTTCCCGCTAACTGGTTTTAACCGTTTTAACTAACTTTCGGTTATGGTTTTTTGTTATATTATTGATCTCTTACACAACATAATAGACATAATGTTGAAGTATTAAGTCAACCTGGAAATAAGTACAAGGACTAATGTTGCCATATTTTTTCTTGCAGTTATAGTTGGTGTTATCTTTTGGTGAGAGTTAGCTAAAGTCTAGAAGTATGAGGACCAAGGTTGACACAAGCTGAAAGACGGATTTCAAGGCTATAAAAGCTCAAGATATACTTAGGGTTTCATAAATCCTTCTCTCACAAAACACACCGTTTTCTCTCTTGTTTCAATCAAAAGCATAGTTAGTTTGTTCTTGTTATTAATCGTGAGGTTGAGTGTTTGTATGAACTATTGGCAATTTAGTCGATAGACTTGCACCTGAGTAACAGTGGCAAGTTGTGGGTTCTTGATTCATTCAGTTGGTAACTGATTGAGATAAGTGTCTCTCTGATCTTGTTGTTGCTTTTGGTTGATTAATAAGATTGACTTGAATTGAGATTCAAGTTAGGTTTCTGCTTTGTTATAAAATTTTACATGGTATCAGAGCAAGGTCTCTTATATCTTGCTCTAAAATCATTTTCAAAATTTTTAGGGTTTCAAAATTTTTGGGGGTTTTCAAATTAATTTGATTAAAACTCAATTAATCGTGATTAATTGGTTTCTTTTGACTCTATATGATTAATTCTAAAAGATCTAATAAAACGCCTAATTTTTCAAAAAATTAGGGTTTCGTATTTTTTGGGGGTTTGATCTCTGGCTTCGATTGGTGGTCTATTGGTGATTTCCCTGAATCTTGAAGTTTAGGGTTTGGTGGTTGTTGATTCTGGGTTGATTGAGATTTTGTAGGTTGTGATTCTTGACTAAGTGAATCAAGAATCATAACTTGGGTTCTTGTTCCGCTGCTTTCTGGATTTTGCGTGCACTGTAACACCTCTCGCACTCTTTACTTTATTTTCCTTTCTTATTTCTTGTTTAGATTGACGGGGAGTAGGATTTGGGATTGTTGAAGTTGAGATTGTTTGTGAGGAGTTGTTGTGTTGTTGCTCTTTATATCTGGTTCTTTTTGTTTGCTTGAATCTTGTGTGTTCAGCCCTTGACCTACCACCTTGAATGGCAAGGAAGCCTGGGAACTACTTTCTCGTCCCTCTCTTGTGTGTTTAGTTGATTTGTTATTTTCACTATGTCTGTGCATGGTTATACAGATGATGAATTTGTGGCTGATGAGCCTGAGCCTGTTACTTTAATTAGTAAATTGCACATTAGTAATCCTTTGCATTTGCACCCTAATGACTCTGCAACCTTAACTGTTGTGTCTATTAAACTAAAAGGGACTGAAAACTGTAATGTTTAGTCTTTTGCTATGTTATTAGCTTTAGAAGGAAAGCATAAAATTGGATTTATAGATGGGTCTTGTGGAAGATCTAACACTGATGAAGTCATAGGTAGACAATGGGACAGGGTGAATGCTGTGGTATTAGGGTGGATTTTGAATTCTATATCAGAAGAGTTATTCTTGGAGCAAATTTTTTCAAAAAGAGCTTCTGATGTGTGGACAGAGTTAAAAGAAACATTTGATAGAGTTGATGGTTCAGTTACCTTTAATCTGCATCATAAAATTAACTCTTTATCTCAAAATGGTAGTTCTATTGCTGAGTATTTTAATAGGTTGAGCACTTTGTGGAAACAATTTGATGCTCTAATTCAGTTACCTAGATGCACTTGTCATGTTGCTGCTGAGGATTTTAAAAAACATAATCAGTTAATGAAGCTTATGCAATTCTTAATGGGGTTAGATGATTCTTATATGCAAATTAGAAGTAACATTTTGTCTAGAGATCCTCTTCCTGATGTTAAAGGGGCTTTTGCTGTTATTTCTAGTGAGGAATCTCATAGGTCTATGGTCACTGGTTCAGGTGTTGGGGCTTCCCAAAGGTCTCAGTCATCTGTGTTTAACTCCAGTGTGCCCAACAGAGGGAACTCACAGAGGCCTGCAGCCTCTGGAGGTTCTTTCAGACCAACTAATGGCCCTAGAAATAATGATAATAGAAGGACTGCTGGTGGTCCTGTATTAGTTTGTGAGCATTGTGATTTTAATGGTCATAATGTGGATAGATGCTTTAAGATCATTGGTTATCCTACTGATTTTGGTAAAAATAAAAGAAATGGTAATAATCAAGGTGCTCAAAACTTTAATAAAAGATTTGTTAACAATAACAATTCTGTTGGATCTAGTTCCACTTCAGCTTTCTCTGATGAACAGATTTCAAAGCTTCTTTCCTTGTTCAAATAAACCTCTGTTAATACTATTGGAAATGGAAAAAATGTTCATGCCCATATGGCAGGTATAGTTTTAACAAAAGCAAGTTCTTTAATCAAAACTTTCACAGGTTTTTCTGTCATAATAGTAAAATGAGGGCTGCACTTGTTGCAGCTGGTGTTATTGTTGATTCTGGAGCCAACCAACATTTAACATACACTGACAAATTTTTAGTGAATGTCATTGACATTTCCAAACTTGGAATTAAGGTTTCACACCCCAATGGTACTGAAGCTTTAATTACCAAAGTTGGAAATATGATACTCACTAAACATTTGACTCTGTATGATGTTTTGGTTGTTCCGAAATATTGTGTCAGTTTAATGTCTGTTCATCAAGTGGCTAGAGACAGCAAATTTGTTATTGCTTTTGATGAAGCTAAGTGCTATGTTTTACCTCAGGATTTGAGGGGGATGAGTGTTCTAGGGATTGGTAGACTAGTGGATGGTTTATATTACTTTGATGGAGATCAAGGTACTGACCTAGGTGTTAAGAATTTTGAGTCTGTTTGTGGTTTGCCTAAGAAAACTTGCACTGCGCAGCTTGGTCATCCTTCCGACTGTGTGTTAGCAAAGGCTTAAAGGTGAAATCAATTTTCGTGATAAAATGAAATTGAGCCTTGTGACATTTGTCAAAAGGCTAAACAAACTAGAAAGCCTTTTCCATTAAGTGATCATAAAACTAAAATTTTTGGTGATCTTGTTCACTTGGATCTTTGGGGTCCTTATAGAGTTAAAAGTAAAGAAGGTCACAAATATTTTTTTAACTATTATGGATTGTGGAAAACTAGAAGGCGAGGGGGGTTGAATAGTTTTACTAATTTAAAACTTTCTTTTAAAATATTTAGATTGACTTATGTCAATCTACTTAGATGTGTATGTTGGACGTTGATAGATAGATATATAAAAGTGTAATGAAAGATAAAGAGTAAGAAGCACATAACCACGACACGAGTATTTATAGTGGTTCGGCTACAAGGACACCTTCCTTGCCCTACTCCACTCCCCGAGTCACCTACTCGAGAGCTTGTAATCACTACACGACACCAACTCCTTATGGCGGAGAAGCCTTCACAACGTCGCCTACTCTTTTTCCGGTACTAGGCTAACCATCGGGTTCTTTCACACCAAGGTGAACCACACCTACCAAAACGTCGCCTACCCTTTAACCGGTACTAGGCTAAGTACCGAGTTCCATTACAATGGAGGAACTACTACCCAACACTACACAACACCTAATCCCAAAGGAGACCCACTCCTTATTACAACACCATCAAGGATATCAACATCCTTGGAAACAAACTATCACTATATGGATAACGATGCACCTCATCGATTATACGACCTAGGCATTCTTCACTAATGCCACTTGATTTGTTTTGTAGGCATCCTTCACAAATGCCCTTGACACAACGCTTTGCACCTTTCACTAATGCCTTCGTCTTGACACCTTTAGCATTCTTCACTAATGCTCTTGAGACGGACGTTAAGCATCTTTCACTAATGCTTTCGTCTTGACTCTTTCGGCATCCTTCACTAATGCCTTCGACACAACACTTCTATGGAGAAAGAAAGATCTATCAATAAGAAAACCTCAGTAGTCTTGATGATGACGAAGCATGGCAACTCATGGACTTGAGCTTGCTCGACTTCAAGAAGAGGTGATCTCGCCTTTAAGAGGAACCTAGAGAATCACACAAAAACAAAAGACAAACTACATAGAAAGATCCCTTAGGATCAGTGGTTAGAGAGTTACAATACTTGAGGAAAGTATGTATTAGAGTGGCAAACCAAAAGGAAGAAATGGCTCACTATTTATAGAGGAGAAATGCTTACTGTTCCCCGGATCCCACTGATCCCTCCCTTAAGGGATCCGTCTAGCATAAAGCTAGGGATCCGTGGGACGCTCCTCTTTGCCCATGGGTATTTTGGTTATGGGTCATGGGTCATGGGTTATGGGTTGATCCATGGGTCTTTTATTAGATACAGTGTATCTAATGAGTGCAATGCACCTAGTCAAATGGGTATGGGTCAAAACCATGGGTTATGGATATGTTCCATGGGTTGTAGTTTTTACCCATTTATAATACATACTAGTTATGTATATATTTTGCCCAATATGTAAACACTAGTTGTTGTACATATATATATATATATATATATATATATATATATATATATATATATATATATATAATAAATCATAAAATCACTTATACTTGTTTTAGTGTTTTATGTAAAACGTAAGTGTGTTAGAAAACTATTGGCTCAAACTATTTACGATTTTATTTGTTTCGTTAAATGATTTTACGCTTGTTATCGACAAAACATTAGAAGATCGTAAAATATAAATAAACGCTTTTACGCTTATTTGTATTAACAATCTCCCTTTTGTTGATGACAAAACATAAAATTATTTTAAGGAAAAACTAAAATTCGTAAAAGTTCGAATTGAGTTTTTCTCTTCTCCCCTTTTGTCGAAACAAAAAGAGCGTCAAAAAGAAACTAACACGTTGTTTTAAGAAAAACATGTAAAATGGGAAAAAAAGATTGTAAAGAGAGCAAGTGACGGGAATGGTTCTCATCTTTAACTCCCCCTTGACGAGTCCATCCCTTTGTGAGGGTGTCAAGTAAATATAAACTAATAAGCTACCGAATTGCAATTTTGTTTGCAAATGGTTTCGTCCTTGTGACGAAGATGCTCCCCCTTGAAGATTGCAACTTTGCAATGGGGTGTCATGAAGTGTAATCCAAATAAGGATTATGTTGCAAATAGTTTTCCAATGTATGGTTTGACACAAAGCTCCCCCTAGCTTAGGGTGTCAAGTTCTTCATGTGTATTTTGAAAATCTACAAAATAAAGGTTAGAAAACAAGAGTATAGTGCATAATTTCCTGCAAATAAGACTCAAGTTAGTAGAATTTTGTTCTTCTGTACCACGGATCCCACGGTTCCCTCCTTTGTGGGATCCGTCTAGGCAATCTCCAGAGATCCATCTGTTTGGTGACAGATTTTCAGCAGTGGTGATATATCAAACAATGCTAAATAAGAAAGTGAGATATGTATACAAACAACGAACATATACTCAAAGCAATATGGCAAATAAGTTATCATTCAATAAAAGAAAGAGATAACCAAGAGATCTCTAAAAACTAAGAGATTGATTTAGCCAAGCAATACATATTCCACTTAATACTAATGAGTGACCTAAACTTAAGAAGCAACTACGTGCTTAAGGATGATCAAACATGAAATGGGATTCCTAAACGTTCTAAGTTAAGCTTGTAACTAGGTCACCTTTTTGGGCTCATGGTTGTTTAGGTTTGTTGACCTCTTCGAAACGTTCGAGGAGGTGATAAAACATGAAACGTTGCTCTTCACATAGTTCATGTATCAACCTTTCAACATGTTGACAATGATAGCAATCCTTGTCATGGTTTTAAGCTTCTTGAAGCGGAGGTTCAAGTGAAGTGGGTTGAGGATCTTCAAATAAAGGAGGAATTGGTGAAGGCTCATTAGGTGGTGGCTCAACAAGGTTTGTGAGGTGTTAAATGATGGTGGTCGGGTGGTTGACTTTGATGTCTCCTCATAATCCAAAATGGACCATTGGAGGGAAATGGAGAAATTGACATTGGTGCAAGTGTTGATTCAACATTTTGGTTTTGTTGTACAACCTTTTCTAGTGAATGTGTTGGTACTGGTGGAGGATGAGATGGCCTAAGGGGTAAGTCCTCTAAGTTGTGAGAATTTGGAGATGATTGTGAGGTGTTAAATGATGTGGCTCTAGGCACCAATGATGTTGGTTGGGTTGAAAAGGGTATGTTTGGTTTAGAGTTTGGTGATGATATCCTTGTGGGAACAATCCTCTTGGGAATTAGTTTGATTGGTTTATTTGGTGTCAGGGAAATCCTAGCATTTGTAGACTTAATCGGAGATGATTCGGTTGAGGAGACTTCGTGTATGACCCTAGCAAGTTTCTTGGGTGGATGAGTTAGCACTAGGAGATTTTCTCATGATGAAATGACTAAGAAAGATGTTTCTAATTGCTGAGAATTATGTTGTGTTTGATGACTAAGGAGTTCTAGCAAGATGACTTATAAAAGGAAGAACTTGGCAAGTGCATTTAAGACTTAAGCCACTAAGATTCTTAGGAATGTGATGATTAACATGCACAAGAGTCAAATTTAGAGTTTTACTGATCTAGGGACTCAATTAAGATGAGGTGGAGTGTTCAAGTTAGCAAGATGGGCTTGAAATGATTGTTTTAGCTAGAGTTGACATAATCTATCACCCGGATCCCACGGTTCCCTCCCTTGAGGGATCCGTTTAGGCTAATCCTAGGGATCCGACTCTCAACATCTATGAAAGGGTAAAAATGATGTTTCTAAGGTCTAAAACCTATACCATCTTGAGTGTTTCAGTCCTCCTAAGTATCTTAAATGAGGGTGTACTTGAATGATCAAGAGCAATGAGTGATATAGCTAATGATTGCTTTTTATGGAAGGAAAATGTGACTTTGTGACCACCAATGGATGTTCAAGGATGACACTAAGAGTTTTGATGGTGTCAAATTATAATAAATGATCCTAGAGATCAGATGTGAGCTTGATATGAAGTTTGAAAAATCCTCAAAAATATATTCACCTAGGTGTTTTGAGATGTGAAAAGCAATGTATGAGCGTTGAAGCGGAAATATGGTGAGTTTTGTTGAGTTGATAAATCAAAATTACTTTGAATTAGATCTTATGTAAGCTATGAGTGAGTGTGAAGCTATCAAATGTTAGAAGAAGACTTAGTTGATTCTAAGGTGTTAATACAAATAAACCGTAAAAAGGTTTATTAATATTTTGCGATCTTTTTGTGTTTTGCTGATAACAAATATAATGTTATCATAAGTAAAATTATAAGGATACATGTTATTTTTGTAAAGCATTTACATATAGTTGTCTAATACAAAAATGTTGTAATTAATCATTTGTTGTAATAATTTATTAGGATGGGTAAAAACCACAACCCATGGATCATATCCATAACCCATTGACCCATACCCATTTGACTAGATACAATGTATTCATTAGATACTTGAATCTAAAGGAATACCCATGGACCAACCCATAACCCATGACCCATAACCAAAACCCATGGGCAAAGAGGAGCGTCCCACGGATCCCTAGGTTTACACTAGACGGATCCTCATGGGAGGGATCCGTGGGATCCGGGGAATAGTGGCGTAATTTGCCTATAAATAGAGCCATTTCTTCATTCTAACTCACCCTCTTCTTACTAATCCTCTCATATACTCTCATTCTCTTCTAACAAAAGATCACTTGATCTAGAGAGTACTTATTTCTTTCTTTCTTTAGTGATTCTCATATAGGTCCTTCTAAGGCGAGATCACGAGCATACAACAAGTCATCCAAGCAAGGGGTCCCTTGATTGATTTGTTCCTCATAAGATTTCAGAGCAAAGATCTTGTATTTGATATTTCACATATTTGTTGTGTAATAGTCGTGTTGGTTTGGTCCACCGTGTTACGGACTCGGTATTTAGCTTTGTACCGGAAAAAGGTGTAAGCAATGTTGTGAAGGCTTCTCCGCCAAGTTGAAGGAGTTTGTTGACATAGTGCTTGAACTCTCGAGTAGGTGACTCGGGGGGTGGAGTAGGGCAAGGAAGGTGTCATTGTAGCCGAACCACTATAAATCGGTTGTGTCATTTCTATCCCTTTGCTTTACTTTATTTACTTGCTTTATCATTAGATCTATACTTTCTATACATCCATATGATCTCACATATTATCGAATCTAAAGTTTTTGAAACTAACTTAAAATCGGCAAAACTATTCAACCCCCCTTCTAGTTTTTCACAATTGGCATCAAGAGCTAAGTTTATAAAAGTTTTAAAGTAAACCGTATTTTAAAAACTTTTGATCACTATGGGTTCGAAAATTACAAGGAAGGGCAATCTATGCAACGACCACCACTACTTGAAACTAATGGTTTTTATATTGGAAAATAGATTCAAACGTATGTGAAGTCTAAAGATATTGATCTTTGGTACATTATTGTTGAAGGCGATTTTGAGGCTACCTCAAAAGATGATAAAGGAAATTTAGTTAACATACCTCATGATAACTTAAATGATGAAATGAAGAAAAAGCTTTCTAAAAATAGTTAAGCTAAAATGGTTTTGTACAATGCTTTACCCAAAAAGGAATTCGAAAGAATTTCTATGCTTAAAACCTCTAAAGAAATTTGGAATTCTTTAGTTGTAACTCATAAAGGTAATCAACAAGTTAAAAATAATAAAATTGATTTATTTGTTCAGCAATATGAACAATTTTCAATATCGGATAAGAAAACTATAGATCATTCATTTGCTAATTTCAATAATATTATAACATCTTTACAAGCACTTGATGAATCTTTTTCTAGCCGTAACCATGTTAGGAGATATCTAAGGGCACTTCCATCCAAGTGGAGATCCAAGAGTCAAAATATTTGACAATCCTCACCCTTGATGAACTCATAGGCAACTTAAAAGTCTATGAGCTTGTCCTTGCTAAAGGCTCCGAAGCCTCAAAGGTGAAAGAGAAACACAAATCTCTTGCCCTTAAAGCCAAAAAGGCTTCAAGCGATGAAGAGAACTCCTCTTCGGATAGTGACGACGAGGAGTATTCTATGGCGGTAAGGGACTTTAAAAAGTTCTTTAGAAGGAAGGGAAGATACGTCAAACAACCGTATGACGACAAGAAAGGATTCCGGAAAAGCAAAGAGGACGAGAAGCCAAGGGATGATCGTGCTTGCTTTAAATGTGGGGACCCAAACCACTTTATTAGTTAGTGTCCCAAAAGGGATGATCAAAAGGCATTCATAAGCAGCACGCGGGGAATGACCGACGAGGAGGACGAAGAAATTTGTCTCATGGCAAATGACGAGGTATGTCACGAATACTATAGTAGCTCATCACTAGATGACGACTCATTGCATAATGAATATGACAAACTTTGCAATATTAGCTTAAAACTAATCAACAAAAACAAGCTTTTAAAAAGTCAAAACCAACGCTTAGATAAAGAAGTCATAGAATTAAAAGCAAAATTGAAACGTCTAGAAAAGGGTAAAATAGCAAGTGGTGAATGTGAACTTTGCATTCAACTTCAAACACTAGTTGATCAACTAGATTCTAAAATTGCTAGAATGAGTACGAATACTTTAGATATGATATTAGATAGTGTTAAAACCAGAAATAACCAAAAAGGTTTAGGTATTCAACAACTTGATCCATCAACTAGTGAAACCAAAGAAACACAATTTGTTAAGGCACTAGAAAACCAACCATCGTTGTGGCGGATCCCACGGATCCCATAAAAGGGAACCGCTAGTGTACGCCTGTGGATCCGTGGGTCCGATGTAGCAAACAAAGGGTAATAACGTAGCCTCTTCATCTAGAACCGATTTTGTTATCATTAATAAGAAGAAACCAACTCATTTCACCACTAGACAACCACCTCCAAAATATAATCCTATTTTTGCAAGAAACAAAGCTCCATCTTTTCAAAACCTAATACATCTAGGAGACCTAATAATGTTTACCCGAAGTAACCATCAAATGGGATGGAACCCAAGTATGCAAAATGGTTTTCCTTTTCAAAACTTTGCTCCATGGAATGCATATCACCTTATCCATACATGTCTAACATGAATGGAATGTTTAACACTAATGGACCCATGAACAAATGGGGACCAAACTTTGAGTTAATTGTTTTCTTAGGTGTGCTTAAAGGTCGACCCAGACCCGGATGAATGGGTCAAGGATAGCGGGTGCACGAGGCACATGACCGAAATAAAGATCTATTCTCCATATATGAATCCTTCAATGGAGGTAATGTGGTGTTTAGAAATAGCAAAGTAAAATCATCGGTAAAGGTACATTTTCTAACAAATCTCTAACCATTAACGATGTGTGTCACGAGAAAACCTAAACTTTAACCTCTTAAGTATAGGACAAATATGTGATAAAAGTGCAATGTACTTTTACCGAAACCGTAGTAAGATATTAAAAATGGCACAACCATAGGAAGAGGAATTAGGAAACATGGAGTCTATGTCATTAAAATTGGTAATGAACCTAAAGAAAAACTTTGTCTTACCTCTATGGATGATACTTCGATCTTATGGCATCGAAGATTGGGTCATGCCAATATGCGACTTCTTCAATCGCTATCATCCAAAGATCTAGTAAGAGATCTACCTAAGTTAAAATATGAACATCACTTTTGTGATGCTTGTAATATAGGAAAACAAGTTCATTCTAGTCATAAAGCTAAAAACATGGTTTCTACAACTAAGTGTCTAGAATTACTACATATGGATTTATTTGGTCCATCCGCTATCCAAAGTTATGGAGGCAACTACTACACTTTGGTCATAGTGGATGATTACTCTAGGTACACATGGACAAAATTCTTAAAGAATAAAACGGAAACATTTAATTATTTTGAAATATTAAGCAAGAAAATCCAAAGACAACTAGGAAGTCCTATAGTGTCTATTAGAACGGATCATGGTAGGGAATTCGATAATGAGGTGCAATTTGGAGCTTTTTGTGACGCTAATGGTATTACTCACAACTTCTCGGCTCCGCGCACTCCACAATCGAATGGGGTAGTTGAAAGAAAGAATAGAACCCTACAAGAAATGAGTCGCACCATGCTTAATGAGCAATCCATACCTCAAAAGTTTTGGTGCAATGGCGTTGATACCTCAACGTACATACTCAATCGAGTCTTAATTAGACCAATCTTAGGTAAAACTCCATACGAGTTACTCCGAGGCAAAAAACCTACGTTAGATCACTTTAGAGTCTTTGGTAGCAAATGTTTTCTTCTTAACACTAAAGATTACCTTACAAAATTTGATCCTAAATCAATGAAGGTATCTTTCTAGGTTACTCTCAAATAGCAAAGCTTACGTCATTTTAAATAAAGAAACAATGAAGGTAGAAGAGTCATTAAATGTAAAATTCGATGAAAGTCCACCCAAACCCTCTCCACCTCTTGTCGATGACGAGATTGTAGAAAGTGAAGCTATAGTAATAAAGAAAAAGATAAATGAAGAAGAAGAACCCTTAAATGATGAAGTCATTAATATTAAAGAGTCCAAAGATCACCCCGTAGATAAAGTCATAGGAAAGCTAAACGAAAGAACATTAAGGTCTTAAGTTCAAAACCAAAGTAGCTTATTTTGTTTTGTTTCAACCATAGAACCTAAGAATACACAAGAAGCCATAAAAGATGAAAGTTGGGTAATGGCTATGCAAGAAGAATTAAATCAATTTGTTTCTACTGATGTTTGGACACTTGTTCCTCCACCTAGTAATCAAACCATAATAGGAACCAAATGGGTTTATAAAAACAAATTAGATGCAAACGGAATAGTGTCTAGAAACAAGGCTAGACTCGTTGCCCAAGGGTATAACCAACAAGAAGGAATAGACTTTGATGAGACCTATGCCCCCATGGCTAGATTAGAGTCTATAAGAATACTTCTTGCGTATGCTTGTGCTAATGATCTAAAGCTTTATCAAATGGATGTCAAAAGTGCTTTTCTAAATGGTGTTATAAATGAAGAAGTATATGTAGCTCAACCTCCGGGCTTCATTGATTTTGAAAAACCTAAACATGTGTATAAGTTAAAGAAAGCCCTTTACGGTCTTAAACAAGCTCCAAAAGCTTGGTATGATACACTCAAGTCATTTTTAATTAAACACAACTATACCATGGGGCTAGTTGACAACACACTTTTTACTAAGAAAAGAGAGTCACATATAATCATAGTTCAAATATATGTAGATGATATTATATTCAGATCCACTTGTCAAGACATGTGTGATGATTTCTCTAAAATCATGCATGACGAGTTCGAGATGAGTATGATGGGAGAACTTAGTTTCTTTTGGTCTACAATCAAACAAGTAGAAGATGGTATCTTCTTTAATC
Organism: Chrysanthemum lavandulifolium; assembly: GCA_022545495.1. Lineage (NCBI taxonomy): Eukaryota > Viridiplantae > Streptophyta > Magnoliopsida > Asterales > Asteraceae > Chrysanthemum > Chrysanthemum lavandulifolium. Next base: position 70,185,989 of record CM040240.1, on the reverse strand, counting down.
AATCTAAATACATAAAAGAGATGTTAAAGAAATTCGGTCTAGAAGAGTCAAAACCAATTAGGACACCAATGTCATCCGACACCAAACTCACAAAAGATGAAGACGGAGAATCCGTAGATAATACTAAATATCGTGGCATGATTGGTAGTCTTCTCTACCTCACGGCTAGTAGGTCGGATATCATGTTTAGTGTTTGCTTATGTGCTAGGTTTCAAGAAGACCCTAAAACATCACACCTAAAAGTCAAAAAGAATATTTAGATATATTAAGGTACAACACAATTAGGATTATGGTATCCTAAGGGCACCGGAGTAGAAACAATTGTATATGCATATTCTGACCATGCAGGTGATTATGTTGACCGAAAAAGTACAAGTGGGGTATGTACTTTTATGGGATGTTGTTTAACATCTTGGTTTTCAAAGAAACAAACGGCATTAGCAATATCAACAACCGAAGCCGAATACGTCTCCGCCGACAAAGCATGCCAACAAGCACTATGGATGAAACAAGCGTTAGTCGACTACGATATTCACCTAAGTGACATAGCTATTCTATGTGACAACAAGGGTGCCATAGATTTAAGCTATAATCCGGTATTGCATTCTCGCACAAAGCATATATAGATTCGTCATCACTTCTTAAGAGACAATGTTCAAAAGGGGAACATCTCTATTGAGAAGGTAGCGTCCGAAGACAACATAACCGACATCCTCACCAAACCGTTGAAGCGGGAACAATTCAACCTACTTCATCTTGGTCTTGGTCTCATGGAACAAACGTCGTAATTTATTTTTTTGACTCTACAAGGTATGTAAACACTAGCCTTCCTCTTTCTGAGTCTAGGATCTCTATTTCACGCACAACTCACAAACAATACGGGAATTTTCAAAACCCTATATAAGTTTTTCACTTTTAACTCATATTTTTTTCTTATTCTCTTTCAAAAATTAGTACAAGGAATAAAACGATGTTTTTTCACAAATAGAAACCTCTTTTGGAATGTTCTCTAAAAATGATACTTCTTCCCGTATCAATTACACAAAAGCAATTTCTCACGATTAGGACAAATCGCTTTTTCATCATTAATACAAAGTAAAAACCCGTTTTCATTGCATCTCATGTCTTTTGAATGCTAAAGGGGACACATAACTAATATGTGTTTTCGAGTACATTCATCTAAGCCACAATGAATGAGCATTGGTAGCACTGAATTACGTACTCAAGTACTAAATATGTGTTTTCGGGTTATCTCACATAATAGTATGCTTTTTCACTTCTAGTTTATTTTTCTTTTCTTCTTAGGAGTCGAGATAACCGCAACTCCAAATAGTTTGCATATAGGCACAATAGGCAAAAATGTTTCCAAAAGGAAAATTTTGTCTTGCTGAATCACCAAACCCACGCATCCCAAATTTAATGCTGGACGGATCCTCAAGGAAGGATCCGTTGATTCGTGAGACAAAAGTTGTTTTCATCTTCTATTTTTCTCACTTTGGATGAAAACTCCAACATTTGTTTTATTTTTTGGAGTATGTTCTTTAATGCTTGTGTTCTCATGATCATATGCCTTAAATTCATATCTAATCATTAGATTTTAATCCACATTTTGGGTCAAGCATTCATTACAATGCATTTTATATATATATATAGAACTCCCAAAATGCTTGCATATTCATCTCACCTTCACAAACAAACAACACCATGTCATCCAAAAGATCTTACAACTTAGATGAATCAACTAGTACAAACAATCATCTTCATGAAACCCAAACATTTGTACTTCCACCTTCCAAAATACCACAATCAAACTCTAGGATATCCGCACGGATAAGCATCCGGCCTTGTTGCTTAGCAAAACCATCATCAAATGGTTCATCACCATCAAACAACTCACCACAAGATGCTTCCATTATAGCACCTCCTTCATCACCAACGAGTACAACAACTTCATCACCTAAAGTCACTCTTTTGGAACCCCTTACGACTCCAAAAAGATCTCAACAACCAAAACAAAAAGAAATAGCCTTTTTGACACCTCCAACTTCTCCAAACACAATATTCAATGATCTTGAAACATCACCACCCTTAGCTCCCATTAAACTACAAGAACATCTAGGTTCTTTTCCACCACCACTTCCAAGCATTCTGGACTTTGATCCGTATTTTCCTATTTTCCACCACATATTCCACAAATCACAAATCAAAACAACCCGGAAAACTTCCGCACTCATTATCCACATCACCTACATTGTGAACATTGCCAATCCACTAGGGAAATTGCAATAGAAGTTAGGTAAGAAATGCGATTCATACTCAACCTCATCCTTGATCGCATCAATACCATTACTCATCAAAACCTCCATCCATAACCTTATGCAAGCATGGACGAAATCATTACTACTATTTTCTATTTTTAGTACTTTTCCTTTGAGTCATTTTCAAGAACAAGTCTTGTTCTTATTTTTACATGCTTGTAGGTGGCATAAATACCACTACACTTTGTTGTTTTATTACAAGGCCTTGTTTACATACCTTGGCTCCCAATCTTGATTCTCGCCAATCACAAGATTATTTAAGCATGTTACTAACCTTTCTCTTTGTAAGATTTTTATATTTTTCTTCACTTGACGCCCAAACAAGGGGAGCTACCGTCAAGGGGAGTGTTTATACGTGGACTATTTTTCCACATTTTATTTCTTCGATGGGTTAACTTTTGTTTTGACAAAAGGGGAGAAGAAGTAAACTTAGGGCTTTCAAAACATACATCTATTCTTAAGTTTTACTCATCATAACATTATGTTTTGTCATCAACAAAAGGGGTAGATTGTTAATACAAATAAACCGTAAACATGTTTATTAATATTTTGCGATCTCATTGTTAATACAAATAAACCGTAAACATGTTTATTAATATTTTGCGATCTCTTTGTGTTTTGTTGATAACAAATATAATGTTATCATAAGTAAAATTATAAGGATACATGTTATTTTTGTAAAGCATTTACATATAGTTATCTAATACAAAAATGTTATAATTAATCATTTGTTGTAATAATTTATTAGGATGGGTAAAAACCACAACCCATGGATCATATCCATAACCCATTGACCCATACCCATTTGACTAGATACAATGTATTCATTAGATACTTGAATCTAAAGGAATACCCATGGACCAACCCATAACCCATGACCCATAACCAAAAAACCCATGGGCAAAGAGGAGCGTCCCACGGATCCCTAGGTTTACACTAGACGGATCCGTGGGATCCGGGGAACAGTGGCAGAATTTGCCTATAAATAGAGAGTCATTTCTTCATTCTAACTCACCCCTCTTCTTACTAATCCTCTCATATACTCTCATTCTCTTCTAACAAAAGATCACTTGATCTAGAGAGTACTTGTTTCTTTCTTTCTTTAGTGATTCTCATATAGGTCCTTCTCTAAGGCGAGATCACGAGCATACTACAAGTCATCCAAGTAAGAGGTCCTTGATTGATTTGTTCGTCCGCAAGATTTCTGTAGCGAAGATCTTGTATTTGATATTTCACATATTTGTTGTGTAATAGTCGTGTTGGTTTGGTCCACCGTGTTACGGACTCGGTATTTAGCTTTGTACTAGAAAAAGGTGTAAGCAATGTTGTGAAGGCTTCTCCGCCAAGTTAAAGGAGTTTGTTGACATAATGCTTGAACTCTCGAGTAAGTGACTCGGGGAGTGGAGTAGGGCAAGGAAGGTGTCCTTGTAGCCAAACCACTATAAATCGGTTGTGTCATTTCTATCCCTTTGCTTTACTTTATTTACTTGCTTTATCATTAGATCTATACTTTCTCTACATCCATACGATCTCACGACATCGAATCTAAAGTTTTGAAACTAACTTAAAATCGGCAAAACTATTCAACCCCTACTAGTTTTCCACATAAGGTCCTATGTTTGACTAATGTGAGGTGATCTAGTGAGTTGTTTAGTTGTAAAGAAGTCCGTATAACTCATCCAGCATCACGGATCCCACGGTTCCCTTTGGAAAAGGGATCCGCCTAGGCTAAACCAAGGGATCCGCATCCGCAGATCGTAATCCTTACAAGCAGCCTAATGCGATTTTGCACCAAGCATTATACACAAATAACAATTAATCTAAACAACAAGGTAAACATATTATCACATACGGGATATCATAGATAATGGTAGTAATAATAATATCCAATAAAAAACACAAGCAACTCGTGCTAAAACATAGTCATTCACACATGGATTAAATGTCTTAAAGCAAGCATAGTTGATGTGTGTTTAATACTTGTAAAATAAACTTTAGAAATTACCAAACTACGGACTACACACAAATGGCAAGTGCACCAATCGTATGTAATATAGTAAAGTAAGGACCGGTTTTATCGTCCCAAGGAAGCCAAAATCAAATCAAGATACTTAATGTTCGTTTTATATTTAGTTATGAAATGGGTTTTTGTTTTGTTTTTATAAACTATTAGAACTAAGCTAAATTAATTTAAACTAAGAGACGACCTTAAAAATACTTAACTAATTATAGTTTTAGAAACAATAAGCTAAAAAGAATGCTTGCTTAGATAGACTTCACTTGGTTTGGATAATACTCGACATGGTGCAATTGTACTATTTGGGTTACAAATGTGGTTAGACTTTGAGGGTCTTCATCGCTCACCCCTAACAATTATTGAAAGCGCTACAAGGGTCTTTGTAAACACCACCTCAAATTATGCTTTTAAAACCAATCTTTGATTCCACAAAACGCTTGATATTTAGATTCCAACTACACAAATGGTCATATGTGTAACTAAACAATATTTAAAACTATAGTTTACTTCCTCAACAAGTCCCAATAATCCTTGGTCTAGATTAAAGTTTCCCTAAGCATAGATAATTAGTGAAATACAAATGACTTTCAAAAGAAGTTGGTCTACAAACTTAATCTAATCATTCATAGAAATATTAGTTGATAAACACAAACTTTGAATAAAGAAAATATCAAAACATTCATTTCATCAAAAACCCCAAATGGGTTTTGCACAATCACACCATGTTTGTATTATCCAACCACAAGCTACAACTAATCTAAGCAAACATTAAAGACTACTCACTCATAAAGAGTGATTCAAACAAACAAGTAAAGAAGATGATACAAGACATAATCATAAATCAAAAGTCAAGAATTAACCGTTGGATTACAATAATGTTCATGGAATCAAAAGGTGTTATTCTCTCTCCAGTACTCCAAAAGCCCCAAAATCTCCAAAGAATAGTTTTGAGCCTTCACTTGGTTGTGTGTGGAAGAGAATTGTGAAGATCGTTGTAAGCTCTTAGACTAGGTCTAATATTATATCTAGGAACACATAATAATGAAAGCGGAATATTCAAACATAGAATCAACATTATTATAAACAAGGTTTTTCATTATCATAAACTAACTAACTAACTATAATAAAGATCAAAGACTTGATCTAACACTAACTAACTAAACCCTAGACCCTAGGAGTTTTTCCAAATCCCTACGCCTAGGTTCCTACACACACACACCTTTAGACGTCTACATCTTGTACGTACAATGAAACTAATGACCCTATGTCTCTTTATATACTAGAGACAACTAGGGTTTACAAGAGGAATCATATTATAATTAGGAAACTAAATATTCTTTAAGCATATCTTCTAGAATCTTCCAAATCCTCCATCTTTATGTAGTTTCCCTTCTTGTCACTTTAAGTCCTTCATGTTTCATTCTTCTTATTTTGTATCATCAAATCTATAATAGACCCAACAAGAATACCTAAAACCCTAAAATACGAGCTTAAATAATTACAGTGCGAGCCATACGGCCATATGATAAATGGGTATACGGCCGTATGGGAAATCTTCAAAAATTCTCAGGTAGGTGATACGGCCGTATGGTGTAAAAGCATACAGCCGTATGGTCTTAACTTCAGAATAGCTTAAGGCTTTATACGACCATATGGAAAAAGAGCATACGGCCGTATGGTCTTCCGGTATATAATTTCTTGAAAATCTTCAATGCCATCCGCCTTTGATCCGTGGTACCATCCATCTCCAATCCGCTCCATCCGCACCAAATCATTACACTAACCTTACAAAACAACTTTTAAGCATAATTAAGGACATATTTCATTAAACAAGAACTAATATGGACCAAAATTATGAGTTATTGCCTCGTAAAATAAGGATGATTTGTGCAATATCAAAATATCCCAAACTTAAGCTTTGCTTGTCCTCAAGCAAATATTTTGTGTAACTTCCAAACCACCCAATTGACCTTTATTTAAATTCGACTACATAAGATTGCAAGTGACCCAATCAACATATTTATATATGAAAATAATTAAGATCGAAAAGCTTAAGAACGAGAAACACACATATGGGTGCTTCAAGGAGACGAAAATCATCATCCTCGACTTTCACTAACCCCAAACTAAGCTTAAAACAAAACCACAATCACATAAAAATGAATGTTAACACTACTCATATGTGCAATTTGTAGCTAATACTTATGCGTTGTTTAACTTTTCGCTCCCATTTTATTCTTAACATTAAAAGCTAATCCTCTTATTGTTATTATTTGTTTTTCTAATGTTAAATACTAACTTCACTTAGGCGATCTATAAAATGCAAAACATTTTAGAAAATTCCTTTTTCTCTCATTATAAAATTATTACTATAAAACGTCCATACCTTATATCTACTCAATTAGGAGTTTTCAATGATCCTTGTCATATAATGCCAAGTCCTATCCTACTAATACTCGGAACAAACCCTTCTTAACTCAAGGAGTCTCGCGGATTTCCAAGTTCACGATCATGTGGATATTTACATTACACGTAAAAGTAAATTGCTTTAACTCAAAAGTCATTTGGGGCATATATAGATGTATAATTATAGATTTTAGCCCCAAAGTTCCATAAACGTTAAGCTTAATTTATGAGTTAATAGCAATTGGCAATTTTGGACCCTTATACAAACATTTGATCATTTGATTTTTCTTAGGTCCAAATTACCCTCTTGGTAAGATCAAACATTGCAATCCTCCTAAGACCACTTATTATAATATACATGGCTAATATATACATGGGGTGAGGAATGTGGTATACCTTAGGATTGGGGTTTCATGCAATGCTTGATAATTACCAAAAGAACTTTTACGGATAATCCAAATATAGGGTCACATGAACTTGACTCTTGGAACTCAACACTCATCCTATTTTTGTTAAAATGGTTTCCTCCGAGAATTACTAGTTTAAGACATGGCACCTCCGAATCTTTCTATATAAAGCATGACACTACTTAGAGAGCAAAAGGTCATAGCATAAGGAATCCGAACTTTCAAGGGTGATTAACCACTTAGTTGTCTAATATTTGAAAAAGCATATATTAATCATATTCATAAAAGATGGCGGAGCAAAAGCCACAAATTACATTTATGAGCTCTTAAGAGTTCCAACTACTCCTTGCTTAACATTCAAAACATTACATGGTTCTATCATTTTCGTTCTTGCAAAAGCTTAGCCAATGTTGCTAAGGGATAGCTAGAGTATGAAACTCGGGTCAAGTCGTAGTCTCCTTGTTCTAGCTTTAGAAAGGGCCACTTTTATTATTAAAACTTTTTTTTTTGAAATGTAGGTCAACGGGTGATGTACACATGCCATACGGGTAATCAAGTCCCGTATAACACACATACACCGATTAGGACAAGACAAAGTCTAAGTATAACGTACCCAATCCCACACTTAGAAATAGACATTGTCCTCAATGTCCAATATATACGGGATGAGACAACACAAAAATCATCGACCCATTTTACTTGACTCTTTGATGTGGAATTCCAAGGAATCCCACACTTAGAGTTATAAAATGGGTCGAAGTTAGGCAATAACAAATTAGTAGGATAAAATGATTAGAACAAGTGGACTCCCCTGATGTATACAAGAAGGTCACGTGCTCGAACAATGAGATAGCCAAGACATGATGAGAAGTTTAAAATCACATAGGCGTAAAACAGTGGTGAACTTTTGTAAGCTTCCAAATATTTTGACCGATGGCTACTTAGTGACATACGACCAAGTATCCTTCTTCTTTTTCTTGTGGGGTGGAAGTACCGATAAAATATTGCTTGATGGAAGTAAGCCACTTGACGTGATAACGGTGCATTTGAATATTGACTAATGGGTTTCACCATTTTCCATGTTTCTTCGTTTGGTTGCTTTTGAAGATGTGCAAGTTAACTCTTTCCATTTTCATTTGATTAAAACTTTTGTTTTGTAATTTTGGAGAACCATTAGCGACCGTATTCATCCAATAAATCCATTGCAATGATAAATGGACGCCTCAAACCATCATTAAGAATATGTTCCTTGATTTCTCGATAAGAAATGAATCAATGGCTAGCGACTCTTCCAACATCGTTAATATACCACCCACGAACTCAAAAAGAAATGTTTTATTCAAGCCATGACCCCTCAAATCAAAGTAGAAATGTTCCATACTCTCAATATCATTGTCTTCAATCAGGTAGGGCATACGGCTGTATGGGAAAACTTAAAAAAATCTCAGGTAGGTGATACGGCCGTATGGTGTAAAAGCATACAACCATATGGTCTTAACTTCAGAATAGCTTAAGGCTTCATACGACCATATGGAAAAAGAGCATACGGCCGTATGGTCTTCTGGGTATATAATTTCTTGAAAATCTTCAATGCCATCCGTCTTTGATCCGTGGTACCATCCATCTCCAATCCGCTCCATCCGCACAAAATCATTACACTAACCTTACAAAACAACTTTTAAGCATAATTAAGGACATATTTCATTAAACAAGAACTAATATGGACCAAAATTATGAGTTATTGCTTCGTAAAATAAGGATGATTTGTGCAATATCAATAGTCCTATAGTCTCTTTCGTCAATCATTTCTTTTCCTCTTTCCCGACTTCGTGACGTGGTAAGCTAGGTTTTGAATCATCCCCCTTAATTGTTTGAATTCCGCGGTCTCGTTTGAAATATCCGGAAGTTGTTGATAGTAATCAAAGGGTTCCAATTCGATGTTAGCTATGGGGTCGACATCTTCTTCTTCATCATCTTCTTCTACTTCTCCGTCCGAGGAGTCCGAGAGAGCTTTAGGTTTTCTTCCATTGACCATGAACCGTTTAGGAGGTTGTTTGGTAAGAGGTACCATGACGTGATTGGTAAAGAAATGATCATCGTTGATAGGAGATGGTTGCAATGCACTAACATACTTACAAAGTCGTGTTAGGAGCATACCATACGGAAGTACCATGTTGGAAACTTTGAATACCCCGACCATTCTCTTCACCATGTAATAGGCGAGATTAAATGGCTTTTGGTGGATGAGACAATAGATCATTTGCACGAGACATGCATTTGGATGATCCTTGTTACCAACTAGGCTAATGACATTTTCCCTAAGGATTTCTTCCCATTTTCTAAACATGGGATGCATTTCGAAGAGTTCCATTTGAAAAGGATCACGATGAATAAGCTTCTTGTTTCGGTTGAGACGGGATTGGTCGGCTCTTAATTTGAAAATGGTGTCTCGAACGGTTTCGGGTTCATCAAGAGGAGTATGATATATTGGGTTGGGATCAAGAGCAAAGGATTGACAAGATATTGCCCAATCTTGAGAGTACATACAAATTCCTTCACAAGGAATACGAAGGATTTGAGTGAATGTGTTGAGGGATAGAGTGAAGCTTCGTTTATTGATGATGAAGGCGATTGAAATGCTCTCATCGGTGTTTCGAATGTTTCTAATGCTTTTGTAGAATTCAAAGATGAAAACCGGACAAATTTGTTCATCAATGTCAAGAAGACAATTAAAGTTGATTGCCGAGAAGACTTGACGAATGTCGGTATCTTCAAGGAAACATTCCTCGACTACACGACCTTCGTGGATAAGTCATTTTTCAAGTCTTTTGAAGACTTTTCGGTCGGTTTTTGATAATCCATCTTTTCAATAGTAATGGGTGAGGTAATGGATTGTATCATGATGGTCTTGTTGAGTGGATTTAGGCATGGTTGGTCCCAGAAACACAAATATTCCAATTAGGCAAAATTTGTTGAGATGGGTTTATGGCTTTGATTTGTATTAACAATGTTGTGAACACAATATAATCAAAGTTGAGTGAAAGCCCCTTTTAATGATTAATTTTAAAAACCCTAATTAAATTAATTGATTAGAAATTGAGAAACCATAAACCCTAGGATGAGGATGATGAAAATTAGAACATGTCGGTGTAATTAATTACAATGGTGTTCTAGAGGAGTACTTGAGGATATGGAGTCCTATGAGGATGAAATCAGCCTTGAGTCGTTTTGTGTTTTGTGGGAGAGGGAAAAGATCAAGATCGGTTTTCAAAAGATATAGCTATTTTCCGTCCCACGATTCCCTGGATCCTTGTATTTGGGATCCGCTAGTACAACTAGAAGGATCCGCACGTGGATGTAAAAAGGTTGTTTGGCATTATTTTGTAGTAGGATATAAACTAGCTTATGGAACAAAAATAGTTTAGAGGTTTCAAATGAAAAGATGTTTTGGTCGACGGATTTGATAAGTTGATTATCAAGGATCCATTTTGTGACGACGGCGTAAGTTTGACGAAATCAAGAGGAATACTATTCCCGATGATGAGTAAGTCGAGAAAGTGACGAAAGAAAGGCTTTTAAGAGACTAGCAATTATTAAATAAACAAAAACTATGATGTCAACATAATCATGTAAGCTAGCTAATGAAAAGTAAGCATACCTTTATGCTTCTTGGTTTGGATTATGAAGACATAATACCAAAGATACTTCATGAGCTCTTAAAGTAATCCTTTGTACTTAGAGTAAGTAGGTTGTGATTACTTTTAGATCCTTTCTTGAAGGTTGACTTCATTATCCTTTGAATAGAAATGAAGGTTTTGAAGAGATCCTAGCATGAAGATTTCTTGAAAATATATTAGAATGATCTATCAATGTCCAACATGAAAGGAAAAAAATTATTTTGAAGTATTTCCTTCTTTGTAGTTTTCAAACATACACGGATCGTATCAAGTTTTTAAAGCACAACATACTCTAGGAAACTTGGTAACGAAGCTCTGATGCCAATTGTGGAAAACTAGAAGGGGGGGGGGGTTGAATAGTTTTACTAATTTAAAACTTCCTTTTAAAATATTTAGATCGACTTATGTCAATCTACTTAGATGTGTATGTTGGACGTTGATAGATAAATATATAAAAGTGTAAAGAAAGATAAAGAGTAAGAAGCACATAACCACGACACGAGTATTTATAGTGGTTCGGCTACAAGGACACCTTCCTTGCCCTACTCCACTCCCCAAGTCACCTACTCGAGAGTTTGTAATCACTACACGACACCAAATCCTTATGGTGGATAAGCCTTCACAACGTCGCCTACTCTTTTTCCGTACTAGGATAACCACCGGTTCTTTCACACCAAGGTGAACCACACCTAACACAATGTCGCTTACCCTTTAACCTAAGACTAGGCTAAGTACCGAGTTCCATTACAATGGAGGAACTACTACCCAACACTACACAACACCTAATCCCAAAAGAGACCCACTCCTTATTACAACACCATCAAGGATATCAACATCCTTGAAACAAACTATCACTATATGAATAACGATGCACCTCATCGATTATACGACCTAGGCATTCTTCACTAATGCCACTTGATTTATTTTGTAGGCATCCTTCACCAATCCCCTTGACACAACGCTTGGCACCTTTCACTAATGCCTTTGTCTTGAAACCTTTATCATTCTTCACTAATGCTCTTGACACGGACGTTAAGCATCTTTCACTAATGCTTTCGTCTTGACTCTTTCGGCATCCTTCACTAATGCCTCTGACACAACACTTCTATGGAGAAAGAAAGAACTATCAACAAGAGAACCTCAGTAGTCTTGATGATGACGAAGCATGACAACTCATGGACTTGAGCTTGCTCGACTTCAAGAAGTGGTGATCTCGCCTTTAAGAGGAACCTAGAGAATCACACAAAACAAAAGACAAACTACATAGAAAGATTCCTTAAGATCGGTGGTTAGAGAGTTACAATACTTAGGAAAGTATGTGTTAGAGTGGCAAACCAAAAGGAAGAAATGGCTCACTATTTATAGAGGAGAAATTATCGCTCCCGGATCCCACGGATCCTCCCTTAAGGGATCCGCTCAGCGAAAGCTAGGGATCCGTGGACGCCTCTTCGCCCATGGGTATTTTGGTTATGGGTCATGGGTCATGGGTTATGGGTTGATCCATGGGTATTTTATTAGATACAATGTATCTAATGAGTGCAATGCACCTAGTCAAATGGGTATGGGTCAAAACCATGGGTTATGGATATGTTCCATGGGTTGTAGTTTTTACTCATTTATAATACATAATAATTATGTATATATATTGCCCAATATGTAAACACTATTTGTTGTACATATATATACACACACATATATATATATATATTAATAAATCATAAAATCACTTATACTTGTTTTAGTGTTTTATGTGAAAACGTAAGTGTGTTAGAAAACTATTGGCTCAAACTATTTACGTATTTTATTTGTTTCGTTAAAATGATTTTACGTTTGTTATCGACAAAACATTAGAAGATCGTTAAATATAAATAAACGTTTTTACGGTTTATTTGTATTAACATGGATGATTTCACCAGGGCTGTGTGGGTGTATTTACTTAAGAGTAAACATGAGGTGTTTGATTGTATATTGGTCTTCTATAATCTCATAAAAACACAGTTTGAAAAAGGTGTTAAGATTTTTAGAAGTGATAATGGTATCGAATTTGTTAATAATCAATTTTCCGCTTTTGTAAAGAAAAGGTATTATACATCAAACCTCTTGTGCTTACACCCTCAACAAAATGGGGTTGTTGAGAGGAAACATAGGCATATTTTGAATGTTGCGGATCCCTTATGTTTCGTGGGGATTGCCTTTGTTTTTGTGGTCTGAATGTATTCTAACTGCCACTTACTTGATTAACAGATTGCCATCTTCAGTGCTGAGTGGAAACTCTCCTTACAATCTTGTTTTTGGTAGAAAACCTGAGTTTAGTAATTTAAGAACTTTTGGGTGTCTTTGTTTTGCTACTATTCTTACCAGCAATGATAAGTTTAGTAGTAGGGCAGAGAAGTCTGTTCTTGTTGGCTATTCTAATTTTCAAAAAGGTTATAAGTTGTATTGTATTGAGAGGAAACAATTTATCTTCTCTAGAGATGTTAAATTTTTTGAAAATGTGTTTCCTTTCAAGATAAAACACTCTTCTGCTACTCCTGACCCTCTCTACCGTGATTAGAGCATGTTAATTTCTTTAATGAAGTGACATTTGATAACCTTGACACACCTAATGACAATAATATTCGATTGATACCTTTTGGGTAACAACAACAAAATGATCATCTTGAGGATGATGGCAAGAACTCCTTGCATCTAGGCAAACCAACTATTGACCAAGAACAGAGTGATTTGGGGCACTATGTTGGTTCCAATGAGGTTGCCAAGACAAGTGAGATGGTCGCAACACCTCTTGTGTGAATACTCGAGGTGTCATTAGTCCCTTACCGTAACAAATGTAAGAGTTGATTTTTGAAAATAATTAACCTTCCTTAAAAAGGTTTGATAGAACATCCGCTTTTCCAAAAAATATAAAGATTTTGTGGTTGATTCCAAAGTTAAGTATGGACTTGAAAAATTTGTTAATTACTCAAAACTTAGTTCTAAAAACTTTGGTTTTGTTGTTGAGCTAAATAAAGTCGTGGAACCAAAACTTTTAGAGCTTGTAAGGAACAACACCGGAGAGATGCAATGGATAAGGAAATGCATGCTCTTTACAAGAATGATACTTTTGAAATATGTGAATTACCTTGGTAGAAAGGCCATAGGAATAAGTGGGTTTATAAGATTAAGTATAAATCCTCAAAGTGAGGTTGAAAGATATTAGGGTAGATTAGTTGTAAAGGTTTCAAGAAAAAGAAGGTGTTGACTTTGATGAAACTTTTTCTCCGTGTTAAGATTGTTATCGTTAGATGTGTTGTTAATCTTGTTGCTCAAATATGTTGACCTATATATCGCCTTGATGTTAATAATGCTTTTCTTTATGGTGATCTAAATGAAACCTGCTTATATAACTTTACTTGAGGGTTACTTTGATGTTAATGATAAAAGAGTTTGTAGACTAAAATGTCTTTGTATGGTTGAAACAAGCACCCGTGCAATGGAATGCTTAATTGACTAGTGCTCTTATTGAGAATGGTTTCAAACAAAGCAAAAGTGATTACTCTTTTTCACTAAAAGTGACTCTGGTAACTTTGTTGCTTTACTTGTTTATGTGGATGATATAATAATCACTGAGAATAATTTGGAAGAAATTGAAAGTTTTAAAGCTTTTTTGAAATCTAAGTTTCAAATTAAAGATTTAGGAAAGCTCAAATACGTTCTTGGCATTGAAGTGATTGAAACTGAGTAAGGTGTTTGTTTAACTCAAAGAAAGCATTGCTTGGATTTATTAACTGAGTTTGGGTTACTTGCTTGCAAGCCTTCTGCTTTTCCTCTTGAACAAAATCTGTTTTTAACTAGTGAACCTACAATAAGTGATCTTGTGATAGATAAATTGACTGAGTATCAAAATTTGATTGGAAAATTGATTTATTTAACTCATACTAGACCTGATATTGCTTACTCTGTTCATTTTTTGAGTCAGTTTATGCATAAGCCTCTTAGGTCTCATTTGAAAATTGCACTTAAAGTTTGAGATATCTAAAAGGTTCTCCGGAAGTGGTATTCATATTACTGTGTGCCCAAATGTTTCTCTTGAAGCATTTGTTGTTGCAAACCGGGCAAAATGTGTTATAACTAGAAAATCATCACTAATTATTATTTGTTCTTAAATGGTTCACTAGTTTCTCGAAAAGCAAAACAAAATATCATTTCTAAGTCATCTCGCAGAGGTCGAGTAGCAGGGCTATGGCCTCTGCTACTTCGAGGTTGTTTGGGTTCTAAAATTTCGCATGATTTGAATCGGGAACATTTTCACCGTTAAACTCTTTTGTGATAGTAAAGCTGCCATTAAGATTGCAGCTAATCATGTGTTCCATGAAAGGACAAAACATTTAGAAATTGACTTACATTTTGTAAGAGAATTTTTTTTGGCAGGGGTCATTAAAACTGAAAAAATTCATACTGCAGATCAAACTGCTGACATTTTGACCAATGGTTTATGCAAGCTTCAACATAGTTTTCTCTCTTGTTTCAAGATCTGCTTATTTGTTTCTTGCAGTTATAGTTGGTGTTATCTTTTGGTCAGAGTTAGCTAAAGTCTAGAAGTATGAGGACCAAGGTTGACACAAGCTGAAAGATGGATATCAAGGCTATAAAAGCTCAAGATCTGCTTAGGGTTTCATAAATCCTTCTCTCACAAAACACATAGTTTTCTCTCTTGTTTCAATCAAAAGCATAGTTAGTTTGTTCTTGTTATTAATCGTGAGGTTGAGTGTTTGTATGGACTATTGGCAATTTAGTCGATAGACTTGCACCTGAGTAACAGTGGCAAGTTGTGGGTTCTTGATTCATTCTGTTGGTATACTGATTGAGATCAGTGTCTCTCTGATCTTGTTGTTGCTTTTGGTTGATTAATAAGATTGACTTGAATTGAGATTCAAGTTTGGTTTCGCTTTGTTATAAAATTTTACACATAACAGCCTTTTCTGTATTGCTTTGATTTCTCGTGCCTTAGAAACAAAGTGTTGTTCTCTCGACTTATCCAATTGAGGATTTCGTGATACCGAGGCATATAGGGTCGAAATACTTCAATATGAAAGTGATCTCTACACGATTCGCAGAACATATCGTGATTATTACCACCCACACATACCCAAATTACAACAATATTCTCCATTGATGACAATAAGACCAAGAACATGATGAACATGTTTTGTTTGTTGATCGAGACGTATTGATCAGATTTCGTGCTAATTTGTTATATCGATTGAGACCCATTTGAGCTTATGATCACTTTGTTGTCATTGATCGATTTTTTTACATAAGGAGCATAAGTTGATGTTGGTTTAAACTTTAAAGGGATGGGGTTATATTATGACTTATGAGGATGATAATGACATAGAATCCGCATTATCTGAATAATGTTTTGCAGTTGCAAACTTGCAACCTGTTTATGAATTGAACGTTATTGTTGGATAAAATCCTAAAAACTTGGAAATATGTTCGACTTTAAGTAGACAGAATCTTATTTGTCTCGTAACTCATATTTATGAGCTGAAATCATAGTTGCACTTGACATAAAATTATTGAATCTAGATTTTAGATAGTTTAGGTCATAAAATTATGGCAATGGTAATTTGAAATAAAATATGTGTACTCATTACTAAGTTTAACTTATTTACTAAGTTCTAAATGAATATGAATTGGTGTTTTATTTTAGAAAACAAATTTAACTTTATCATTAAACTCGTTACAAATAGAATATAATCCAAATTGGATCTTTTTACATAAAATTACTTAGCATAAATTGAATTGAAATTAAATACGTTCAATTCCCATAAGAAAACACACTATACGAGCACGCTTACAATTGTGCATCGGCTCTTCATGGTGTTCAGATTTACATAAAAACTCTCGGGTCGTGTCTGGCCGCAACTAGCATTGTCTACATTCAGAATTTGTTAGAGCCGGTAGTCCCAGACCTCCTTTATCGAGAAACTCGAGCTTGTATTCATCAAGAAGAGTCGAGAAAAACGACCACAACTGTAATATCATCATGAAAATGTCGCCTCACCCTCTTTCGATTTTCTTCAAATCCGAGTATCTCATTTCTCGCTTTGCTGCTACATGAAGTGCTGCCTTCACTAGTCTCCTTGCAATTCCCTACAAACAAACAAAACAAATATAAACTCAGAAATAAAGGATTATTAATGAATAATATAATTTTAATACAGTAACATAGTTAGCACACCAACAAAATATCTAATGGGACGTTAAGAACCAAATAAGATTAGAAGATTAGCATACAAAATAAGATTAGAAGAGTATAAAATTACTTACACTACGCTGGTAAGTGCGGACAATATCAACGGCTTCCTCATTGCTAAGATGCTCCCATAGACCATCAGATGCAAATATGAGAAACTCGTCCCTTGAGTTTATTTCATGTATTAAGATTGATGGCTCGACCAAGTATTTGCTTCAAAATGATTGTGGGAGCCTAAACTTTGGCAAAAGAGGTGCTCTATTGAACTCAGGTGTCTTCAAATAAGCATCACCTATTGATCTTGAGATCTAAAACCCAATGAATACTATCAATAACAAATTATTTTCATTCTAAAACCATCTCAAAATGGTTGAAAATTTAATAGGAAGTATCAAGTACCTGAATAATCCTTTAACGCGCCAAACATTATGTTTCTTAACCACAATCTTTGGATCTTCCGGATGTAAGGAAAAAGCTCATCACGATATGCTCACGGTTTACATTGTGTTCTTCGGATAATTGAATGGCGGATACCCTCTACCACCTCTTTCTGCTCTCCCCAAGACCACTCTTGAGTCCCCGGCATTTGCAATGTAAATTACACCATTACAAACAACGCCTTACTAAGCAACATGTGCCAACAGATGCAATTTGTGGGCATGTACGCCATTGGTCTCTAACGAAAGAAATAAATTCTTCCTCGGTTGCCAAGAAAGACTTTCTGATTACATTTGCTGACATTTCTTCATTTTCGGATGCAAACCCTGTAACAAGCCAAACGAACAAAACTCAATGACTGAAACAAATCAAATAATCATATTTAAAATGCTGGTGTACGACTAGTGCAAAATGTTTTGTCCTACCTTCTTTCTCATACACCCAAACACCCCATAATTACCCTTATTAACGAACCAAAATAATGCATGGAGCACACAATGATGAAAACCAGCACACATTATATTATAAGGAACCATGCATCTATAGAATCAAAACAAAAGTTTTATATGAAGAAGAGGTAACGTATTTTGAGATTGAGAACAACTTCTCGCTTACAAAACGTGATGTTTCAGGTCCGCCATGTCCATCATAGATCCCGATAAATGTCCCATAAAGCCCTGATGAACCCAATTGTCCAGATTCAACTTGGCTTTGATCCTCCAACAAATTATTTGCTTGAACAACCGCCATTGAAAACTCTCCGCTAACATGATACCCTAAATCTTTGTACCACAACAACCCGCTCGTTCTTCCATTTTGTACCCTCCTAGTCTACCTTTCCACAAGGGTTTAACCATATCGAAGTAACTATTACCCGACATGATTTTCACATATATATCATCCACAATATTCATCAAATAACCTATGTTGTTCTTATTTAGATACCATATACAAAACTATCAACAATATAAGCCTACAAACTATATATTCATCAATGTAACATCAAGAACCAAACCAAAAGTTCACCTCAACTCTAGTTTTGTTTATGTTCTACCCAACAACCAAGATTCTTGACATTATATAATACCCACAAAAGCATACAACCTAGACACCATTAATGTCAAGAAATACAAAAGGGGTCAAAGGGTATGGGCTAAAATTGTACAAAACAAAATAATGTCATTCAGCGGACAAGAAAACCATAATTTTAATGATATTTATAGAATATGGTGATGTGTCCTTGAAGTACATACCGTGAACCTGTTTTTTAGTTCATGTAGACCTACCATATCCATTTATTTGTCCAACATTCTTAGCTGTAAAACCCATATAGATTTTGATTTTATGACAGAGTTTGTTTATGGAAATAAAAGGAGCAATAAGTTATTGGCAGAAAAATCTTTGTAGATTGGAATTTTTAAGATATGGGAGGCTGATGAGGTATTAAATGTTAGAATAAAAATTCTAGCAATTAGGTTTTGATTATTTTGGACTTTTTTGAACAGTAATCCACGTTTTTAGCCATTTTTTGCTAATTTGTTTTGGTATATGTGTGTGGTTAATATGTTAATAAGAGTTATAATTTGGTCAAATACGTTTCTCACAGCATTTCAAATTCTACAAACCTATGAATACAACCTCAGTTTTCATCAAATAATGGTAAAAACCATTGGGTTTTAATATGTGTATTGTTCACAAATCACAATAACTCGGCGTTCCAGTTCTCATGGTTAATGTCTTATAGATGGTGTACCCTTTAAGCAAGAAAAATCTCAATCCAGTCATGATCAGCATTGACTTGTGAGTTAACAAGGATTTTAGTGTCGATTATCCAAGTGTTGGATCCGAGTCATCCTACCTTACTAATTTTAGATTATCATAAGAAACTATTAGTCACTCTTATGAACTGATGTCACTTTTTTAGGCCTGCAAACAAAATGAGTGAGAATTTGAATGTAATGTCTAAGTTAAGGATTTTTGTGATACGATCATTTCAACATAAAATACGGTGGACTTTTTTCATACATATGATGTGTCGGTTTTGCCACAAATGCACTTCGGATTAGAAAACCTGAAGTTTGTATTCGTCTATATTGATCCTATTTGTGATTGCAGATCTAAACTAGATGTCTAACCAATTTGTATTGGTCGAGTGTTTAGTTTTGTTATTTCTTCTTTGTCCTAATCCTTTCCGACTCGTCACGTCTCAATCTTTCGGTTTCAACCCATGAACACCCCTCTGTGCTTTGACACCATGAAAGGTGTCCTTTTGGACCTACACATCCATAACCCCATGACCTTCCCATCATTCTTCTTCCAGAGCATAACAACCAAGAAGGGAACTAAAAACCAAAAATTGACCATTTTTCGCAAATGAATTTCATAAATCAAAAAATGAAGAAATGATTGAAGTACAATGGGTACATGTATCTTCCTAAACAAACTTAACATTGATTAAGTATGGTATTTATGTTATAGTGACGATATAGTAGAAGACGACATTGCCATGTCTCACTTTGTCGACCAACGAAATCATACTCATATGTTATGTAATTAGGGTTGGCTGGCTATAAATCATCCTCTCAAAGCAGGGACGGAACCAAGACACAAATCGACCAGTTGCACTTATAATAAATTAAACAATACTACAAACACAATTTTTAAGTACCGGGTGCATTTTAAAAAAATCGAAGTTTTTTAACAAAATTAACACTAAGTCACAAAAATCCATAAGAGTTTCATTGTGCCTTTCTTTTTCTTTTTTGTTATAGACCATTTTCATAGCAATGACAACAACAATTAAAGCTACATTTATAACCCACGGATTCGTTGGAGCATTGCTATATCTCCTACACACCCTGCCACCCAAGGAGTCCTTTAAATATCTGGGATCGATGATTCACAAATCAGGGAGGATAGACGAGGACGTGTCTCATCGGATCGTAATGGTCGGGCGAGATGGAGAGCGGCGTCTGGAGTACTTTGTGATAGGAACGTCCCCTTTAAGCTTAAGGGAAAATTTTATAAGGTGGCGATTAGACCGGCTTTTGTCAGACGGGTTCGAAAGTGTTGGCCCATCACCAAGGCACTTGCAAACCGGGTTGAGGTGCGAACCGAGAATGCTAAGATGGACTTGTGGCAAAACATTGCCGGACATGATTCCGAACGGAGTTTTCGTGAGCAAAACTTGAGGTCGAGAATATTATCTCAAGATGAGAGAAGGAAGGTTGAGGTGGTTCGGCATGTCGAGAAGGCCACAAACAAAGACCAAGAGAAGAGTTGAAGAGCTCCTAGTGGATGGCGTGAGAAGGGGTAGACCCAAACTCGTGGGAAGACATAATTAAGCTCGACATGAAGGAGCTTCTCTGTCCGAGGACATGATCTCGATAGAAGACGGAGAGATAGAATTAGGATCCATGGGTAGTTGTTTTAGGGTAGGAGCTCGTGGCTTTTAACTTTTTGAGGTTAGGCTTTTGGTGTCTCTTGTTGCCCCTCGCCTTGCTTTTTGGTTTGGTTGCCTCGCCTTTGCTTTGCCGTAGATTTAGGCCCTGTGCGTTGTTTTCTTTGTGTAGGTGTTTCCCTGCTTGTGCCCCTAGTTTTTGCCCCTGTGTTGCTTTGCTTTGCTCTGTGTGTCCTTAGGTTTGTCTCATTGTTGGTGCCTTGGTCCTTTTGTTTGTCCTTTGCTTTTGTGCCTTTTGCTTGGTTCTTTCTTCGGTTTCTTGTTGTTTGTTTGTGCTTTGTTGTGCGTGTTTCATGCGCTTTGTTTGTTTTGCTCGCCACCTTATACCTTTCTTGCATGCTTTTCCGCCTTTTGCTCTCTTTTCTTTTTCTCACCCGCACACCGCACTTGCCGGAGGTCTCGCTTGGAAGCAGCCTCTACTCCCTGCACATCCCGGATAGGGTACGATCTGCTCACATTTTACCTCTCCCATACCCCGCCTCATGGATTGGGTTTGTTGTTGTTGTTGTATCTTCCTAGCGACATAAGATGATAACATGCGGAATCCACTTATTTTCTCTCCTCATTATATCCAATCATATTAAAACATATCTAGTTTACGTAAGAGGACGATTATGAACAAAATTTAAGAGGATATGTCATTCTGATACGTTTTAAGTAGGAAAATAACCCGTTTGTATGTTAAAGAAGTGTCAAAGATCTATAGATAGATTAATCATACATATGTTATGGGCTTAGATTGGTTGAATTGTGAGCCAAAAAAGAGACCGAATTGTATGTTGGGTTCAGAAGTCAGTCTCCTTGTCTACTAGATTTATGGCAAAACAACACTTGAATTTATTTTTTATTTCTATAGTATTTAATTTTGTCTATAAAAAACAAATTCAACAAACAAAAAGATATTAAAACGATAAATTACTTTTGTTTCGTATAAACAAAATTTGAAACAGGCCAGTTAAGCTCTTTTGTATGCTTTAGATGCAATAGATGATTGCAATAAAACTTGGTGTCATAAGTGAAGTATCTAGCTAGAAGTAGTATCTAGCCAAGAGTTAAAATCTTCAAAGAACAATTCATTCTCTTTTGTATATGTCATGTGAAAGTTGCAACATTTCATATAGCTAGGCGTATAGTATCTCGGGTTTGCAATAATAACTTTGTATATTTGCAATACGATCATTAGTCGCGGATAACTTATTGGCGAGTTGTAGATATACTAGGAGTCATGCCCAACTCAAAAGCAGTGCTATGCCTCAGTTTTGGTAGAATAATGATAGAGAGAAGGAAAAAAAATTCTGCAAAGAGTAGCTTAAGACAAAAACAAATATCAAAGATTGATTCACATCAGAAACTTATAATTCGCATCAGAAGCTTATCCAGAAAATATGCTTTTAAATTGAGACAATAAAAAACGAAGTAATCTGATCTATCCTACATTCTCTATAGTTTACATTAATTATGTTCATAGCAAGATCTCATTAAGCATTCTTGGTGTAGCTTCTAACAGTAATAATAACCTTAGAAAGATAAATAATGAGTGATTGTACCTATTGATCTTCACCCTCCATTAATGGTTCCAAAAGAAAAATTTCCATTTTCTTGCATCCCTGATTGAGCTTTTCGATGTGAATCCAACAACACCTCAAATGGTGGAGTCTTGAGTTCTTCAGTGTTGGGTTTGCTTAATAATTTACAGAAATTTGGTGTTGATAATATAGAATCATCCACCTGCTTGTTGCAAACATGAGCAACTTCGAATCATTTTAGGCCAATTTCATATAAGGAGACCAACATTTGTCCTGATTTCATTTTAACTAACCAAAGTTTTTAATGCCGAAAAAATCATCCAAGTTTCAAGAATCCTTGTTAATTTTGACCACCTTTTTATTGGTAAATATCTCGAATCAAAACAAATGGAACTTTTATGGGTTCTTATGGCCTTATTGGGTAAAAGGACTTGGTTACTTTTTTTATTTAATGGTAATAGCGAAAATTATATTTCTACCAGCAGATTTGAACTTAACAAAACATCATTACCATGTAATCATTCATCAGGCACTTTTCAGCATCTTTGTGATGTCAGTTATTTTATGGAGTGAGCAGTTTCGTATCCTTCAAAGTATCACGAAAACTTCTAGTTAGTGAATTGATCCCCTCATTATCTTCGTGGTTACCCCCCAACACACCTGCAAAAGATGTATATATGAAAAGATTCAAGATGGCTTTACGAGGGAAAGGCAATTCCAAAATCTAAAACACTGGACAAATTAAGTAGTTCAATAGTATTATTATTACACTTTCTCAAATCACTAAATAGCATTAGACAAAATAGTGTATTGCAAATGTGGGAATTTCAACCGATTTTGGCTAATGAAACATAACAAGTCAAACGGGGTTAAATATAAAGATATTAGTTAAAGATGTGAAACGGTTCAAAAGTTTGTTCTCATTGAACATGTAACCATTTACTATGTTAGGAAAAAAAAGGACCACAAAGTATTGGTGGCTGGCCCAATGCTAACCGACCCATGTTGGATTACTAGTTTTGACATTTGACTCGAACCCATATTGACCATTCCCCGACTCGTCTGCTTTGTTACCTCTTGTAATTAATTTTGTAATTACTAAATCTAAATTGATAAGTTGACCATGATATATTGCAGTAACAATATCAAACAAAGCATAATAGGAAATTTTGTACTTCTGATGTGATAGAATCATGGAAGGACTATTTTTGCGCCTACGACATATGGCTTACATTCAATGGATGTGAGAGAACTACTTTCTGCAATCTCTACTTCTTCAAGTGTTGACGAGGCCATAGATGAGAATCGAGAGTGAATTGCTTGATTGGTTTCGAGGGCATCCCTGCATTAACAAAACGTATTAGCAATTAAAAAATGAAAGACACTGATATTAAAGTTGACAGCATTGTCATTAAACTAAAGTCATCTCTTAGTTTTTGATAGTAAGTCAACAAAGTTGTATTTCTTGGTTTTTGAAAGTATTATTTGACCTTAAGTCAAATGAGTAACTTATTTTAAACTTACTTGCTTGTAGAATCCACAGATTCTATATGCCTTTTCTGAACATAGCTTAGAGATTCTTTGACTTGCCTCCAGCTTTCATAACCTGTTCTTGCTTTGGTTGCCCTTTTCATTTGAAAGTAAAATAACATTAACATTTATATCCTAGTCTCACAGAGGTAGTAAAATGTCACGATCAAACAATGGGTCAAAACGGCTACTTTTAACTGCGGTTAGAAATGGGTTGGGTCAGGTTGGGCCAACCCACAAACATGTTTTTTTATCCTTCTTTTTATTACATCATTAAAAAAAACATTCTAACCTTTTTTAATAGGGGCATTTACACACATCCCCAACCAAAATAAGCCGGTGTAGCATTTTAAATGACTTCCAAGTTTCAAACACTTTGACCCGTACTACCTATTATACCCGTTTCCTGTTTGTTTAAATTATCCAGCTTGACCCATTAGCATTGGTTACAATGGATGAACTTTTATACCAGTTTTGGAGTTTGGCTGTCGAACCATCTTTTGCATTTTGAGTCGCGTTTTTGTCCTCGGTGTAATGCGTCTCTGTTTTTCCCAAGAAACTTGTGAATTCATCTTGTGTTGAGGAAGAGAGAGTATGCATGGTTGACGCTTTCCGATGAATATGGTAGGTTCTGCTGCCAATATCACTTCGAATAGCATCTATTTCTGTTTGAATCTATCAAACATAGCAACGTAATTTTAATAGGAAAAAACCTTTATAATATTTTTCACATATAGTAATCTATTAATTGATACTGCGTATTATGTTGTGTAAAAAGTCGGTAAGAAAACTAAAACCAAGGGAGCATATGAACTTACTAAAAAATGGGTAAGAAATTGAAAATACAACCACCCTTAAAGGAATTACATACCAGCTGTTTCTTCTTGGCATTTGAACTTGCTAAAAGCTCTGCCATCTTGTCTAATAGTTGTTTGTCTTCCCCATTGGCATAATCCTACGATAAAAAAAAAAAAAAAAAAATGATTATATTTTGCTTGTGACGTGAAGATGACAAGGAGAAAAGCTTATGTGATTGAGCGATAAACCTCAAATTTTATCTTAAAATCACTCAATTGCTTGTCATATTGTGTTCGTGCATCTTCAACCATTTCCATCACTTTGAAAATGTCATGGGTCATAGTCTTGAAGAAATTAACTGTAACACTAGATGCAGACTGGGTTGTCTGGTATGCTCGCAACTGGCTCTGGTTACAATATAAAGAATTAGTATAATGTGACACAAGTATTTTGGAATCGCAATGGCAATGAATTAAGCTAAATTTACTTGAAAGCCATTGCCATGGTGAGATAAGTTTGTTGATTGACAGGTCAAACAGGACGTTTTAGTTACGAACCAAAACATATTAATGGGTTACAAACACTATCAATTTTTTTTCTTCAGAAAGTAATGAATGGGACTATAAACATTTGAGTATACTTGGGGCGAATTTCGTTCAACTCGACGTGTTCCAGTTGGAGATTAACCAAAATCATTCCATTTGATAATTATTTGGTTGAAATTGCCAGCTTAATTGTAAAGTACTAATTGCAAGTTTTTTATCCATATATTACAAACTACTTTATTACAAACTTTTGGTCCAAGATATTAAATTGGCTAATGGAGATAATGTACCTCATGCTGCTGTTTCCAAAAGGTAGCTATACTTTGCTCCTGATCAGTAAAGTTACTGTGCAAATCATTTAGTACGTCACCAACCTTGACTGAGGCTTCTCTTATAAGCTGTACATAGCAACAAAATTCATCAAGACATTCACGTCCAAAATTTTTGAAAAATCAGAAACCATCACGGATTTAATCTGCTCCAAAGTATGAATTGGCTTACTCACTTCTGCAAGGGCAGAAGAATGCTCAACAACTTCAGAATGTATGTCACCAAGTGCTGTCTTGGAATTCCCACTGAACTCTGTAGCTAGTTCAACCAGAGATTTTATACCACCGGAAAATATGTCCCTTATCTTTTCTACTGAATTTGGAGTCCTTGTGTCGCCTATACATACATCAATAAAGAATCCAAGTCCATAACTTTTATTTTGACAGTCGAGAGTTGAATTTGACTAAATATATAGAGATGTTCCTCAAGTGCTAACATAAGCATGGGCATAGGCACATACCTACGTGGATCCATGGTACACACTAGAGGTAATGGGCGAGTTACATAACAGGTAAAAAAATTGGTCATTTTGGGTATGGTTTGGTTGACCCAAAACAATATTTGTCATTAAACTGAAGCTTTAAAAAATAATCAGTATGAAAATTTTATTCCAGCAATTACATAATTTCCATAATAACCTAATTATGTAAGCTACTTCCGACTGATTTGACACGTTAGAGATGAAACATAGCCCGGATTGACCCATTCATAAGTGCACGGGTCAAATTGCCATCTCTAGCATGCATGTCCAATATTCTGAATCCTGAACTTTAAATAAGCTTCTAAGAAATGTCATATAATTTACCTTATCTTGTTCAGATACAAAGGACTTCATATGTCCTTCAATGGAATTTAGATGTTGTTCTTGGTGTGTTACAGAAGTAACAACAATCTTGTGAAGAGCTTCCAGGTGTTGAGCTAACAGTGTTTGAAAGCACTGAACTAGCACTTTATTTCCATCTTCTATATGGTTCTTGTGCTCTATAAAACAAAACAAATAAGAAGCTATAAAATCTAAGTATAGTTTTTAGGTCAAATAAAAAAAGTACTCAAAGTTTCAAAAAGTACAAACCAATTTTCGCGAACAAGCTGGATACCTCTGATGTTGCGTTCTCTAGCTCACTATGAACCTCAACTGCTCTTTTAGTGAGTGTTTTTTCTGTATAAGAGTAGATGATATGAGGATATAGAAAGTACTTGTTACTAAATATAATAATGTTGGTAAAATGGTTGGGTTGAAAAATGGGTCAAAACAGGTTGGGTCGGAAACAGATTGTTCTTAGTGCAAGTCAAAATGGGTCAAAACAGGTTGGGTTGACCTGCAAATACTTTTGTCCATTTTATTCTAATGCTTTTATAAGAGCATTATGTATTATTACAGAATCACTTTATTACAATAATAATCTGTTTTAATAGTATAGAAAAAAAACGAACAAAAATATATGCATCAAAGGAACACAAGGGTGACTATCAACCCGTTTGACCCATTTCCTTTTTTGATAAATCTATTTATTTGACCCATGTGACCAATTTGGAATGAACCATAACCTAAAACAACACAGTTTCATGAGTCCAAATTGCCACCTTCTTAATATAACATTAACTTAACTCACCTGATTCTAGAAGATTGAGTATAAGATATTCCTTCTCTTTTGTCGACTCACCTGCATGCCTCAGTTTATCTTCTAGACTGGATACGTCTTGCCTACTTTCATGAAGTTGTCTCTGATAGTACAAGAGTTATATAAATCAGATAGATTTTTTGTGATTTATAACTAAGAAAATAAAGCTATTCTAACCTCAGTGTTTTCAAGTCTTTGACTCAGTTCTGAAGTCAACTTTTGTTGACGAAATAGAAGTTCTTGAAGATCCATTAGTTCCTATAAACATAAATCAATTTCTTAGTGTTTGATAGTAAGATGAAAATGGGCATAATAGAATAGAAAAACAGATATGTTTACCTTACTTTTTAACTCCAATTTCTCAGTCATTTCCTACAAGAAAATAATAAGTTAATTAATATCATACACAAATACATCATATGTTTAGTCCATCCATGAAAATCACAATGGTCATCGCTACACATTATAAGTGTTTATGATTCTGATCCACAAAATGTCCCTAAGTTTATTATCTAATGGAGATAAATAGAAATAAGATGAAGGTAAACCTTTTTGGCAGCTTCTTCGTTAATGTAACGATCATTCGGTATATATATTCCATTTTTCTCCCTCGTAGCATGCAATTCTGATAGGTATATAACACTATTACGCGTTTATTCATTCTTAGTAACCCATCAAAATTTAATACGAAGTAAATTTTACCTCGCTTAAGACTGTCAATTTCAGTGTAGAGTTCTTTGACAGCTACTGATTTTGTCACCTTATGATTAACCTGTAGTTTTAAAAAAATGCAAAATTATAGGGTCTTGAGATTATTCAAATTTCATAAGTCTAGAAAAGAGAACTAACCTCTGGTCGATTCTTGATGCTTTTAGCCCGGTACGCATAATCTAGTGTGCTCTGTGTTTCTTCCAACGAGTTGATAGAAGGTGACACAGTAGCTATTATGCATGTCTTTGTTTTCCCTCCTAATGAATCTCTCAATAACCTTGTTAATTTGCTGTCCCTGATATTTTTGAAGTGTTCGGTTTACAATAAATTTCACAAAAGATTACACATTTTACTATCAACATTGTAACTTCGTAATGTTTCTTGTAGTAAATTTGTTACCTATACGGAACATGTCCTGAGTGGTCAACTAACGCATTTATTACTCGACCAAGTGTAAGCAGGCTCTTATTGATCTCACCAGTTTCCCTTGCTCTTTCCTGCCATACCCACAAAAGTAATCATTTTTGGTATAAGTAGTGATGGTAGTTTCAACATCTCTAACATGTAAATTAACAAATAAAAAGTTTGTTAGAATGGAATCGTTTGAGAAGTAGTCTAAAGAGTATAACTTAGACATAACCTCATAAATCGTTTTAGTAACAAAAAATAGGATTATTCAAAGTTTCAAACAATCTCATCATAATAGTATTTCAATCCCTAACTTACAAAAAACATTCCTTATCACAAAAGATATCTCAGGTCAGCCTATCACGACCCAATTTGACCAATTTCAAAGAAAGTAACTACTTTATACCTCCTTGCACCAGAACGTAATATATTTTCGAACCAGCAAGATCCACAAGATTCAGCTTTCCACATTTGGTTACTTCTACCCCATCCGAATTATGCTCCTTAATTTGAATAGTGATGGTAAATAAAGAGTGAGAACGTTACTTTGTGTGTTGATGAGTGTCTCGCTGTGTGCTTTTTGGCAGACCCTTTTGCAAAATGTGGTATATTTCATCTGCACTGTATACAAGTTCCTCTTCTAACCCTCTCATGAAAACTGCACCTTTCCCATCTTCCATTAAAGATATTGGCTTTTTGTACTTCTCATCCGTGGCCAAAAGATCCGTTATTTCCTCATTATAAATCTCTATGTATGTCACTTTCACGCTGTATTCTGTATTTTGAGCTTCAAGAGTGTCGAAAAGTTGTTCAACGGCTCTTGGAATAACTCCAACATCCTCATGAAACTCTCCATTCTGCATAGAAAATGATCCTTAATCTACAGTTTGACTTTTTAGGTCAACGGGGTGAAATCTTTGTATTTAAAATTTATATGAATTATCTAAACATTAAAAGGTACAAAATGATACTGACATTAGTGTTTATACAAAACATTAAATGTGAAAATTTTTAAGTTAAATTTGCATTACAATCATAATCAAGATCAAACTTGCAATGTACAATATTTGAACTGAAAAGTCAAAGGATCGTATTGTGGAGCAAGAGTTAGACCTTTGTTTTTCCACCTTCACCTTCCATTGTGTAGGTTTTCCGTCCCCGCTTGCCCATACGCAAAATGGTCCAATTATAGCCCTCAAGAGCTTCTTTAACAATGGGATCAACCACTTGATCATACAAACTTTTGTTTCGACCCTGGACCAAACACCTAGACATCCAAGCATTTAATCAAAATGGAAACCTATCAAACTCTAGATACATAACAGACATTATTCAAAACCATACCTTATCAAAACTAAAGGTTTTATCTATTAGCTTACTGCCCGTGTTTAGGGTAACAATTACTTTTTGTTTATCCTCATTACAAGTTACCACCATAGGCGCCTTTGCCCTCACATCATCCTCACTAAATGGCCTGAAAACCACACATTAACAAGTCATGCAAATGCACTAGAAGAGCAAATTTGTATGTTTGTTACGAAACGATAGAGAATACACTAAAAACTAACCTGCAACGCAAAATAACTTGCACATTAACACCTTTATCTTTATCATCTTTACTAAACGGGCTACCATTTTCAGCTGACCACAACATCTGTGTCGGCGACAAAGGAGCAAAACTCCCCCGTCTCTGAAACGACCTCGTACTATCCATAAACGAAACCCGACTAACCACTCTTTCCCTACAAATCCAAAGAAGGACACATATAAGCACTTAGAAAGTCCACCCAGATCATAGAAACACATTTTCAACGTAACCCAACTCAAAACTAACAAGAAATCAAAACTTTTTTTTCATTGAGACATTTACAAAAAACACACTTGGTGAACATACATGAAAAATGGTATATCACTTGATCATGAAACTCAAAACTTATATTATTTTTAACTATTTACGTATATCATAAGAATATAATGATGATCAAAAGTTTATTAAAATCAACGAAAAAAAACATTAAAATAATGATGAAAAAAAGTTAGTTAAACAACCACAGGCCGGCAGGTATCAACTACTGATCGGCAATGAAAACTAAAAATGTTTTTCTTTTTTTGTTGTTGTACTTTTGTGAGTAAAGTGAGATTCAAAAGTTAAAGTTATTATGCGTTACTAAAATTTTAAGGAATTACTTGTAAGGAGTCATGAGCGTTTTTTAGCAAGTTTGACTGTTAGAATATGGAATCATTTATTGTTTTCTTATTAATTTCAAATTGAAGTAGTACATTTGTTAATGTAGAATGTACAAACACATAATGCAATTGGAAATAAATTGATGAAATGCATGTTAAAATGATAAACATATGAAATGTTATATAGTTAAAGCAATTTGCAAACATAAAATTATTTATATATCAAAGTAATTCCTTCACTTCAGTTGTTATTTGAACAAGCAAAAGTCATGTTTTAGGGGTGTTTCTTTTTAGTTTAGATAAGAATTTGATCCACAAATAATCTAGGAAAGAGATCCTCTCAAGTTAAGAGGATAACTTGAGTCAAGTTAAGAGGATATCTGAAGTAAGTTAGATTATATTATCGGATTGATCCAATTACCAAATCAAAATAACTTTTTGATTTGAGTCATCAATCAAATCCAACTACCACAATCGTTTAATCTCGACTCAAGTCAGAGTAACACAACTCGAGATGATCTCATCCAATAATCTAATAAGATTTTTTTTTTAAGTAAGACTCACTTATTTTCTCTTACTTTTTTTATATCCACTCCTCACCAATAAGTGGCGACGTGGACCCTACATATATTTATAAGTCTCTTAGGGTGCGTTTGGTATGAGTCTATCGGAATGGATCTATGGATTTCATTCCGATTAATAGTGTTTATTTAGTGGGCCCGGGAATGAAATGTGTATATCATAGTTATAGATTCATTACACACCAATTTGGAGTCTATAAAATTCATTCCCGCGGGCCCCTCTCTTTTCCACTATAAAATTCAAATATCTATACACTTTTTTATTCCATATTTTATCAACCAAACATAAACAATCGTAATGATACATTTTTTCATATCCATTGTCATTCTATCCAATACCAAATTCGATATCTATTGTGATTCATAGCAACAAACCAAACAGGTCCTTAGTCTAGAAAGAAAAAGGAACACCTCCTAGTCCGAGTGAGGAAGTTAAGTCTCTTCGTTTTATATGGGAAAATATTGCCTAATACTAACAGAATTTCATAACTGTTCCAATTAAGTCACTCAAACTTTAAATTAACTATAAATATTATGAAAGTTTCAATATTGTTCAATAATTGTGAAAATATTCAAAGGGTTAATGGCATGTAATAGCAACGTACTTTCTCATTTGTTCACATATAAGATACGAACCTAAAAGAAAAGAAAAAAAGAATACCAGAATACCCAACCAACTTTCAAATTTTGTTTAATTTTCGTACGTTTTAGTGTCATTTTTTGCACCGTTATTTGACTAACGACCGTTTATGATTAACCAAAAAATATGTTTTCTTTTCACATTATATGTTTTCAGTCATTTTTATACGTTTTCGTCCGTTTTTATACGCTTTCATACGTTTTTATATGTTTTCGCCCTTTTGTTCATTTTTAAATGTTTTCGTCGGGTTTTACACGTTTTCAAACGTTTTTCTTTCCATCCGTTTTGTATACGTTTTCACACGTTTTTAATCTGTTTTTATATGTTTTTGTCCGTTTTTATACGTTGTTACGGTTATATCCATTTTTATATGTTTTCACATGTTTTTGCCTGTTTTTATATGTTTTCATATGTTTTTGTTCGTTTTTATACGTATGCGCTTGTTTTTATACGTTTTCGTCTATTTTTATTCGGTTTTTTACCTTTTGTTTTCATATGTTTTTTCTCGTTTGCATACGTATGAAACGTAAAAAAACATAAGAAAACGTTTAAAAACATATGAAACCGTAAGAAAAAGGATAAAATATAAGAAAATGTATAAAAATGGGCAGAAACGTATAAAAACGGACGCAAACGTGTAAAAATGGATAAAAACGTAAGAATACTTATAAAATCGGATGAAAACGTATGAAAACATAAGAAAAACGTATAAAATCAGACGAAAACGTATAAAAACATTTGAAAACGGACAAAAACGTTTAAAAACGAACAAAAACGTAATAAAACGGGCGAAAACACGTAAAAATGAATAAAACCGTATGAAAACGTAAGAAAACACGTAAAATCGTATGAAAATGTAAGAATAACATATTTTTGAGTTAGTTTCAAATGGTCGTTAGTCAAAAGGACTAACGGTGAAAAGAGATGACTCTAAAACGTATGATAAAGAAACAAAATTTGAAAGCTGAATGGGAATTTTAGTATTTTTTGGGTTCGTATCAGATATGTGAACAAATGAAAAAGTACGTTGCTATTACCAGCCATTAACCCATGTTCAAAAAGACTATCTTTCATAATTCAGATATTTATATATGCGTTATTTGATTATACCATAGCAATAAACACACACCCCATGAATTTAAATTATCTCAACCAACTTATGCACAAATGAAAAGAAATATCAGTCATAAAATAATAACAAAGTTTAAGAAGTGTTACTTTTTGGCTACTCAAGCATAAAATTCCACAACAATATAACACTTTTAAAACTTTGAGTGGTTTTTATGATTAAAAGAAACTTTGACTGACTAAACTATAACAAAATTTGAACTTGATTACTATTTCATAATTTTAACCCTTTCTGAAACCATGTTTCTTATGAAAGTTACATTTCAACCCCTTTGTCTTTAATAATAGGGAATTGATACTCACACCACACTTTTTGATTCATGCACCACTAATTGTGCATTACAGTATTTTACAGTACAATACTGTAATGCACAATTAGTGATGCATGAATCAAAAAGTGTGGTGTGAGTATCACTAGACTTAATAATAATAGTTATAAACTCTATCCTTATTTGAAGCATAAATTAAATCTCATACAAAACAATATTTCTAATCGAGAATATTATTTTAGAAAACACACGCTTAGAAATCAACAAGAAATGAAAACGTGATCAACAATTGCAACAACACATTAAGAACCTAATGAACAAGAAATAGATTCGAAATGGGATTGTTATTAGTAAAATGTGGGTTACACAAATGATTACAAGAGTTGAGAGAGAAAGTTTGTAACTGAAAATCAAGAATGAATTATGATACAAGTGAAGAGTGGTTTAAGTAGAAAAGAAGAGTAACAGCTTTTGGCGCCAAATCTGCAACTAATATGAAAGTTGTCATCTTTAGTCCTCTGACTTTTAGTAGTTGTCACAACTGGTCCTTATTAGCTTTGACTTGTAACAATCCCTGCTCCTTCAAACAATGCTTGTCCTCAAGCTTGGTTTTCAAACTCTGGATACCTCTACAACAAATCATTAAGATTCTCCCAAGTAGCATCCTCATCTGTGTGATTTGACCACTTGACCAAGGAATAGACCACAGCTCTGTTATTGATTTTAGCTAGTTTCCTGTTCAAGATGGCAATAGGCTCAGCTGCTAGTAAACCATTTGGACCACAATGAGGTAGCACTCCCATTTTGTTGTCACTTCCATTACACAACTTTAACTGTGATACATGAAAAACTGGATGAACTTGACTTGTAGAAGGTAAATCCAGCTTGTAGGCAACTGCACCAATCTTTTCAATGATCATGAAAGGTCCATAGTACTTTGATGATAGTTTGTGTTGATGTTCTTTTCTTATGGTTACTTGTCTGTGAGGTTGGAGCTTCAAATACACCCACATTCCAACATTCTAGTACTCTATCACTTCTGTGTTTGTTAGCTTGATTGACCATTCTATCTTGTGCCCTCTGCAAATGAAACTTTAACATCTGTAAAGCACTTTCTCTAGCCTACATTGTCTTGTCAACTGCCTCCACTGTGCTATCTCCAGGTACATAGGGAATATGGTTTGGTGGTTTTTGACCATAGACTACCTCATATGGAGTTGTGTTGATGGCTGAGTGGAAGTTAGTGTTGTACCAAAACTCAGCCATAGGTAACCAAGCAGCCCACTCTTTTGGCTTTTCACCACTCATACATCTAAGATAACATTCCAAACACTTGTTCACAATTTTAGTCTGCCCATCTGTTTGAGGGTGATAGGTTGTAGATAGTTTAAGTTGCACTTTCAAGGTTTTGAACATTGATTGCCAGAAATGACTTAAGAAAATTTTATCTCTGTCACTAACAATTGACTCAGGTAGCCCATGTAATCTGTACACATGATCAAGGAACAACTGAGCTACTGTACTAGCAGTAAAAGGGTGTTGCATAGCAATGAAGTGAGCCTGTTTTGACAATCTGTCTACCACCACCAATATGACTGTTTTTCCCTGTGAACTAGGCAATTTCTCAATAAAATCCATGGAGATTGAAGACCAAATCTTTTCTGGTATGGGTAGGGGTTGTAGAAGACCAGGATAAGCTGCCAAATCAGGTTTCTCCCTTTGACACACATCACATTCCCTTACAAACTGTTTGACCATCTTCTGCATACCCTTCCAATAGAACATACTTTTGATTCTGTGCAGAGTTACTGTAGTACCTGAATGTCCTCCCATAGCATCTGAATGATAGTACTGAATGATGGTTTTCCTTAACTGCATATCATTTCCTACCACTAACTTCTCCTTTCTTCTCAACAATCCATCTACCATAGTGAATTTGTTCTTGTTATAAGTACTGTTTTGTATTTGCTGAATAACATTCTTTAACCCCACATCCTGCTCCCAACTATTCTTGACTTGTTGCAATAGATCAGAAGCAATAGAAGTGAGAACAACAGCATTGAGCTCAACTCCACTTGATACCCTTGACAAGGCATCTGCCACTACATTTTCAGACCCACTCTTATAAGAGATTTCATAGTCAAATCCCAATAGTTTAGGTAGCCATTTAACTTGGAAAGGAGTTGTCAACCTTTGTCCCAACAGGTATTTTAAGCTGAAATGGTCTGTTTTTATTTTGAAATGTCTATCAAGTAGATACCCTCCACTTTTCTAATGCCATCAAACCGCTAAAAACTCCTTTTCATAAGTTGAAAGGGCCTGGTGTTTGGGTGACAAGGTTTTGCTCAGAAATGCAATTGGGTGCCCTTCTTGTTGTAAAACGGCCCCAATTCCCACCCCTGAAGCATCACTTTCCATAGTAAAGACCTTGTTGAAATTTGGCATGGCTAACACAGGTGCTTGTACCATTGCTTCTTTAAGTGCCTCAAAAGCTTTTTGTGCAGATGCATCCCATTGAAAAGCATTCTTTTAAGCAATACAGTCAATGGTTTGCTCACACTTGCATAGTTTTTGATAAACTTCCTATAATAACCAGTTAGCCCAAGAAAACCTCTGAGTTGTTTGACATTTTTTGGAACTGGCCACTCTTGCATAACTTTTATCTTACTAGGATCAGTTGCTACCCCCTTATCAGATATAATGTGTCCCAAATACTCAACACTTGAAGTAGCAAAAACACACTTAGACTCCTTAGCAAACAACGAATTATCCTTCATGACTTGCGTAACTTGTTTCAAATGGTTGAAATGAGATTCCGTGCTATCACAGATACTAGTATGTCATCAAAGAAAACCAACACAAACTTCCTGAGGAACTTCTTGAACACTGAATTCATCAAAGATTGGAAGGTTGATGCAGCATTGGTGAGTCCAAAAGGCATCACCAAGAATTCATAGTGGCCCTCGTGTGTTCTAAATGCTGTCTTGTACACATCATTTTCATGCATTCTAATTTGATGATACCCTGACCTTAAATCCAGCTTTGAGAAAAACTTTGACCCTTGCAGTTCATCAATTAATTCCTCCGCCATTGGTATTGGGAACTTGTCTTTAATCGTGGACTTGTTGAGTCGTCTGTAGTCCCCACACATCCTCCAAGAACCATCTTTCTTTTAACCATAACTATAGGAGATGAAAAGGGCTTTGATCGCTTCTAATCACTCCCTAATCCAATAACTCTTTACCATTGCTTCAATTGCATCTTTCATTGTGGAGGGTGTTTATAAGGTCTTATATTGACAGGTGGAGTATTAGGCATAAGGGGAATGGTATGGTCATGGTTTCTCTTTGGTGGTAATTCTTTGGGTACATCAAAAACTGACTTAAATTCCTCAAGAACACACTTCAACTCTTTGTTACAACTCAACTCAGAATCCATTTTCAGCAAAGTAGCAGAGTACTCACACACAGCCATAGCAGTCAATTCAGCTGTTACCACCTTACTATCATAGTTTTGCATACCCTGCATCCACTTGAGAGTGGTTTGTTGAGTCCCTCTTAACACAATCTTCCTTCCCTTGTAGGTGTATTCCATAATCAAGTTCTTAAAGTGACATCTAACCCACCCCAAGGTAGACAACCATTGAATTCCAAGTACCATCTCACACCCACCCAGTGGTAAAATTAACACATCAGAAGTATAAGAAACACCTTGAAACTCCCAAGTAAAATTCTTACACTCATATAAGCTGCTCATCACATTACCATTTGCCACTGAAACTTCTAAAGGACATATTTTAGTCAACCTACACCCTAACTTTTTAGCAGTACTTAAATCTAAAAAGTTATGAGTGCTTCCTGAATCAACCAAAACATGCAACATGTTCTTTCTTACACAACCTCTGACCGTCATTGTTCTATAGGTATTGACACCAGTTAATGCATTCAAAGAAATGAGTGGAGGTTCATCAATTAGACTAGTGTAAGAACTCCCAACTCCTTCCTCGCTCAACAACAAATCCTCATCATCACTTCCCATCTCATCACCTATTACTTCTAAAGAGTACAACCGACCACCGCACTTATGGCGGTGTATACTTTTGATCACAATAGAAACAGAGGTGTTTGGCTCTCTTTCCTCCAATTCTTGTGGTGTCAATCTCTTAAACCGCCTATTTGGCAAAGGCTTATTGTTACTCACAACTTGAGTACTCCTAAAATTTTTATTCACATTTCAGTTATTGCTACCATTCAGCACATTAGGCCTAGGAGTACTCAACAAAGGTTCACTTCTACTTTTAGTCACAGAAATATTAGCTTTTTGCAACTTTGCCAAATTGAACACATCAGTTAAAGTAGTAGGTGCAAACATCCTAACTACATATGCAATCTCATCTTTTAAACCCCCAATAGACAAGCTAATCAGATACTTTTCGTGAAATTCAACTTTATTCAATAGTATTTCAAAAGAATCTTGGTATACTCGCACACTAGAAGTCTGTTTGAGATTCTTAAGTTCCATCACTGGATCTTCAAAAACTGGCTCAAACCTCTTCCTCACATGAGTCTCATACAGAGGCCAAGTCATCACCTCCCCAAACTTCTTCATAAACTGAGTATGCCAAACAAGAGCTTTTCCAAACACATGCATGGAAACCAACCTAATCTTTTGCTCATCACTCACAATTTGATCCATCTCAAAGAACATCTGAACCCTATACAACCATCCTTGAACATCATCACCATCAAACTTAGGGAACTCAATCTTAGATAATCTTCCATATTGTCCTCCATTTTGACCATTGTACTGCATGCTTTGACTTCCAAGAACCTCCCTCCTTTGACTGGTGCCTTCATCCCCATTCAATCTTTGTTGCATGAGCCTCATATCGAGTGAGTGAAGCCACAACCCCACTAATGTTGCCAATTGACTAGCAATACTCTATTGATTGTGTTCCAAGATTGGTATTGATGCCTTCTTGACAAACAACACCATTAACGATGACCTTGTCTCCACCATGTTCTCTCTCTGTTCTTAACCACCACTGATTCAGTCACACCAGGACAACAAACCACCACACAATTCCTAACTAACGTATTTTGGAAATGGAAACGGACAATTAATCAAGACGTATTTGTGATTGGACAGATGGTCTAGTTTGACCGGAATTTATGTATGTGTGATGGGTGATCAAAAGATCAAGATCTTCAATCGGTGTAACTGAATGCTAACGAAATAACTGAATCCTAACAGATTTCAGCCATTAATGGTGGTCAAGGATCGCTCTGATACCAATTGTAACACACGTTTAGAAATCAACAAGAAATGAAAACTTGATCAACAATTGCAACAACACATTAGGAACATAATGAACAAGAAATAGATTCGAAATGGAATTGTTAGTAGTAAGATGTGGTTTACACAAATGATTACAAGAATTGAGAGAGAGAAGTTTGTAACTGAAAATCAAGAATGAAAATATGATACAAGTAAAGAGTGGTTTAAGTAGAAAGAAACATTGACGAATAATAGGAAAGCTTTTGGCTTAAAATAAGTATTGAAATGATCCAATGAGTGAAACTATTATGAAAGTTGTCATCTTTAGTCCTCACTATTCTCTCGCAATTTCGACTTTTAGTAGTTGTCACAACCTACGGAATCCTTATTAGCTTTGACTTGTATAGCTATCTTAAAAAAATAATATAAAGAAGGTTCAACATCATCGATATACGAATGTCATTACCGCTTTCAAGAATAAAGATTAGCGAGCAAGAATGAATGTGCACGTCTTCAAGAAGTTATCGTTCAACGAGAATTTGGTGGAGGTCATCACGGTGGACGTGTGGAAGGAGGACAACGCGGTAAATGAGGTCCCCCCGATGGACACGGTGATGGAGGAGGACTTGCACGTATTGTCGGAGGATGACGCGTTCTAGGACGACGCATCGTAGCACACACCGCTGTTGAGACTGAAGAAGAAGTTGAAGAAAATGTTAATGAATGAAGATGATGCTCCTGCTCAAACCGAACCTACAACAACAACAACAACAACAACAACTCAAAGTGAATCTTAATCCGTCACTTAATGTGCTGCTCCAAACACCTATACCACCGTCATTTGATTAGTATCGTCAATAACAATAGTGAAAGTGTAAATGTATAGCAAAGTGCTTTCCAATACATCCATCTCTATGTGTTGGAGAGCACTTTAATATATCAGTTATGTATTACACAACATGTTGTTATTTCTGAATACTTAGTTACGTTTCAGTAGTAGTCGTTTATCGTGCTTTAGTCTATTGATGATGATATACACTAGAAATGTATAGCAATGTACGTTGCTAGTAATAAAAAAGTGTAAGTAATAAACAGTGTGAAATATTAAAATTTCGTTTGTGTTTCTATGTATGTTCTATGTTAATACAAATAATGTCAAAACGTCATTTGCATTATTCGACCTCTATATGTTTTGATAATCATAAAATGTAAAAACACGTTACGTAAAATATACTTGATAAGTTTTTATTCGAGAAAGCTAGTTTCGACTACAACATTATACCAATTTAGTTAAGGTATGAACAAACAATATACCAATTTAGTTAAGTAATCAGAGAAGTTATTTTGTTCTTAAAACTCACATTTTCATAAATGTGACAAAACCTTTTACACAAATAACTTATACAAATTAATTTTCTAATTAAAAGAAATGTATGAACAAACAATATACCAATTTAGTTAAGTAATCAGAGAAGTTATTTTGTTCTTAAAACTCACATTTCATAAATGTGACAAAACCTTTTACAGAAATAACTTATACAAATTAATTTTCTAATTAAAAGAAATGTTTTATTCAAAAGAAATTATTTGAAACTGGTTTTCCTCTCAAATCACTTAAATTTTCACCGCATAAAATTTCACCACATCAAGACAAAAACATGAGCGTCCTATGGGACGGTCTCTTATAGGTGGAATGTCTCTTATTGGTGGATGGTCCCTTATATATATGGGACCGTCCATGTTTAAGGGACCGTCCCACGCTCCTCCTGGTGCCTATAAATACTGCACTATTCCACAGAAAAATTCACCTCTTTAGCACTAAAATTTTCAGTCTTCTTAAATCTTTTAAATCTCTCTTCTTTGATCACATTAACGTATTGTAAATTGTTTACAAGTGATCACATCCATCCTCCCTTAAAAGTGCAAGAGAATAGCACTTGTATTCTTCAAGAAACGAAGTGTTGAAGAATAGGCATTCACCTCGTAACCTTTGTTACATTTCTCTCCTCAATCTAAACTCTCTATATTTTGATTCTTATGTATTTGGGTAGATGATAAGGATTTAAAACATACGTTTTTAGGGGGTCATTTAAGCTCTAAATTGACACATTTTATATCCGTTACTACTTAAAATCATTTGTTTTCACATTTTAGGTCTTTTGGAATCTGGCTAATGGATTGCCTCTAGCTACTAGGAATGATGTGATCGCTGCGAAGCCGGCTAATCTACATGAGGCAGTTACCATAGCCCAACATCTGATGGATTCCCTTGTGCTGGAAGGAGAAAACAAGGGAAAGAGCGATAAGAGTAAAAGGAATGAGGGTGTTAAGGGTGATAGCAACAAACGGCCAGAGAGTGCCATGATGTATGCTATCGGTAATGGAGAAAAGATGGGTTACGAAGGAAGTAAGCCCTTGTGTGGTCGTTGCAATCGGCACCACCATGGGCAGTGTGCCTTGGTGTGTAGAAATTGCTCTAAGGTAAGACACATGGCCGAGATCAGAGGTCCCCACCCTTCTACGTGGCGCAAACAAAGACAGGAACAAATTGGAAGGCCATCACACTGCTTTGGATGTGGGAAGAAAGGGCATTTCAAGACCGAGTGCCGAGAGCCCCGGGTCGAGGAAACCCCAAGAATGGAGGAAATCGTGAACTGAGGTGCGGGAAGTAATGGGCATAACCTCGAAATCGAGGGACCAAGGAACCAAGGAAACCGTGGTGCCGGAAATCAACAGAGAGACATGGGAGCAAACATGAGTGTACGCTATTGTGAAGGAGATCAAAAGGACCCGACGTAGTTACGGTATGTTCCTTCTCAATAACCACTATGCTTCCATACTGCTTTGATACCGGTGCCGATATGAGTTTCAGATTCACTACCTTTATGCCATTACTAGGAATTTCCCGAGACCTTTAGGATTAAGTTATGATGTGGAGTTAGCTAATGGAAATAGGAAATGATAGACAATGTATTCAAGTTGCACATTACGCTTCCTACACGACCCGCTCAAAGATAGACCTCTTGCCACCACCATAGGAAGTTTCGACGCCATCGTCTAAATGGATTGGTTGTCGAAGAATGGTGCACACATCATCTGCGATGAGAAGATCATGCGTGTGCTGTATGGTGGAAAAGTCCTGAGTATACAAGGAGATCAGAGCGACTGTGGAGGTCCCTCCAGGTTGAGCATCATCTCTTATATTAAGGCACAGAAGTACATCGATAGAGGAGGTCGTCTTTCTTGGCTCGAATTTATGAAAAAAAGAAGAGAAGAAGAGTGAAAGACGCCTTGAGGATGTACCCATCGTTCAATATTTTCCAGACGTGTTTCCGACAACCTGACAGGGATTCCACCTGTCCGACAAGTGGAATTCCAAATCGAGTTGATACCTGGTGCTGCACCCATAGCCTGGGAACCCTATCGACTTGATCCAAGAGGGTTGGAGGAACTGTCAAGACAGTTGGCAGAGTTTTCATCTAAGGGATTCATACAGCCCAGTTCGTCACCATGGGGAGCACATGTACTATTCATGAAGAAGAAGGATGGGTCGTTTTGTATGTGCATCGACTATCGAGAGTTGAATAAGTTGACGGTGAAGAATCGATACCCACTTTCTAGGATAGACGACCTATTCGACCAACTCCAAGGATCTAGTATCTATTCTAAGATCTACTTACGATCGGGTTACCACCAGCTCAGAATTCGAGAAGAAGATATCCTGAAGAGAACGTTCAGAACTCGTTATGGGCACTATGAATTCCAAGTGATGTCATTTGGTTTGACCAACGCGCCCTCGATATTCATGGACCTCATGAATCGAGTGTGCAAGCCCTATCTGGATAAGTTTGTGATAGTATTCATAGACGACATCCTGATATACTCCAAGAGTAGAGAGGAGCACGAAGAGCATTTGAGGCTCATCTTGGAGTTATTGAGGCAAGAACAGTTGTACGCCAAATTCTCTAAGTGCGAGTTTTGGATTCCGACCGTACAATTCTTGGGCCACGTGATAGATAGCCGAGGAGTTCACGTGGATCCCGCCAAGATTAAGGCCATTAAGGAATGGGCCGCTCCTAAAAACCCCTCAAAAGCTCGCCAGTTTCAAGGTCTAGCAAGCTATTACTGGAGGTTCATTGAGGGATTATCTAAAATAGCTAAGTCACCGACCAAACCGATACGTAAGAACGTTAAGTACGAATGGGAGAAAAGGAAGAAGAGCGCTCCAACCATCAAGGAGAAGTTGTGTAGTCGCCCATCCTAGCCTGCCTGAAGGAAGCGAAGATTTCATCGTGTACTGCGACGCTTTGCATAAAGGCTTGGGAGCTGTTCTGATGCAACGGGAGAAGGTGATAGCGTATGCTTCCCAACAGCTTGAGAAGCATGAGAAAAACTACACCACCCATGATTTGGATTTGGGTGTTGTGGTGTTTGCTCTTAGGATTTGGAGACATTACCTGTACGGTACCTATAACATCAAATTATCCTGAATATTAAGTGTCAATTTCCCCCCGATAATGCTTGTAATTTATATCATTTATATGGATTTACGCTTGTTTTCCA
Organism: Chrysanthemum lavandulifolium; assembly: GCA_022545495.1. Classification (NCBI taxonomy): domain Eukaryota; kingdom Viridiplantae; phylum Streptophyta; class Magnoliopsida; order Asterales; family Asteraceae; genus Chrysanthemum; species Chrysanthemum lavandulifolium. The sequence continues at coordinate 70,142,910 of CM040240.1, read as the reverse complement.
ATATATTCCAATTTCAGGTAAATTACGAGCATTGGAGCTAAAGAGACGCGAAATTGGAGAATTATCAAAGATTTATCATAGTATGCTCACTTTGAAGAAGTTACGGCGTAACTCATCTCTCACATTATGCCGTAACTAAAGCGTGACTCAGAAAGCCAATTCATCAGAAGATTACGGCGTAACTCTCCCAAAAGACTACAACGTAACTATATTAGGTCAAATGAGGATCCGCGCCGCTGATAACTATGCCGTAACTCGTGCATAAACTACGGCGTAACCAAGAATTATTGAAGATACGGCGTAACCACTTCTAAGGCTACGCCGTAACCAGCGGATCTAGTGCAATTTATGAAGAAATAGAGGATTACGGCATAACTATTTTATTAGTTACGCCGTAACCCAGATCTGGCCTATAAATACCCCACGATTTCTAGCATTTGAAAGCATCCCATTTCATACACCATAACCAAAGAACGTGGGAAGAAGCCAGAGGCAGGTCTAGAGGAGCATACGGAGCTATCTCCAAGGGAGAAATACCTCCCTTACGATAAGCATTAGCATTTTATCTTTTCTTTACTTTCGATTCATGTGTTTCGTAACATTAATTATTGAATTGATTTGTATGGTTAATATGAGCGGCTAAGCACCTCTTGGTGCTGGCCTAGTTATGATTCCTTAATTGTTTTGTTTGCATTTATATTTCTTCCGTATAATTATTTCTAAGTGTATGCATGCATAGTTTATTGGTAGCTACCCTTGTTTCGGTAGTTTTGAATGGCGGTAGAGGCTAGTTTCTTAGGAGATCCGACCAACCGACCTTAAGTGAGTAGATCGAGACGGAAGGGTAAGATATGACCAACCGACGACCTTTCTACTTGTGCGATTTGACCAACCGATCACCCATTGCTTGGATGAACTTAAGTGGTGGCATCTTTGCCGATAGGTTAGGGCGAATTGACCAAATGCTGTCCTCTCGACTTTGACCCCACCTGAAGTAATTGGAAGTAATTAGACGTAGACATTGCTAGCTAGGATGAATTACTAGGTTAGCACCACTCTCCTTTATTGATCTCAACCTTTGCCTTTAATCTGCTTTAGTAGTTAATTAATTAATTCCTTATCGAAATCATATTAAAATCTATGACACCTAGACTTAGTGTTAATCAGACACACATAGCTCTTGGTACGACCTCGATTTTACCGAATACTACACTACACACGACCGGGTACACTGCCTGTTAGTGCATTAGGTAGACCATAGGTATAACGAGACATTATAAATATTAAAACCAGTCAAGAAAACTCGATCAAGTTTTTGGCGCGGCTTGGAGTTATATTAGGATTGCTATTAAGTCTTTTATTTTCATTTTTGTTTTAAAATTTCTCAAATTATCACGATCACTATTCAAGTTTTCAGGTACCATGGAAGTTGTTAACATTGATGACCTCACTCTTGAGGAATATATGGTGTTGACAAGAGCAGAACAAGGGCCGGGTCTCGTAAGACCGGCAATTGGAGCTGATGTCCGTTTCGAAATAAAAGACCAATTTATGAGGGAGCTTCTTGCTAACCCTTTTTCTGGATGTAAGATATTGGATTTCACAAACACTCTAAACCATGATCAAAGTATGCGTTTAAGTATGTTAGAGAGAAAGTTCTAGTGAGAGAGTGGAAGAGAGTTGGGAACTATAGTGAGAGAAAGGAAAATATTATTATGAGCTCCAACCCTCTACCTTGGGAGGTAGAGGGTATTTATAGTATTACAATAAAATGCCACACAACGGGTGGGATCGTGCATACAGTGGGTAAAGACCCGTCCGTCCTCCACGGTGTTACTTAACTAAATACTACTTGACTTAAAAGAACTACGACTACGAGCTTTCTAACGATTACATATACTTGAGGTGACCGACTTTTAATACCGAATTTCTAATTCCTAACAATCTCCCTAAGGAGGTCACCTCAATCTTGTACTAAAATTACATTGAATACGTATGATATTACATTAAAAATTTTCTTGCATTCTTGATGTAGTACTTTGTTCAAGCTCGTAGTCATTGATTCTTCTCATTGCATGTTTGGTTTATCCAAGTGGAGGTCTTTAATGATCCACGTGATAATAAATTGAGCCGCTTTTGAGATCATCAAGAATCAAAAATATCTCGAGACATCCTTTGTGGTGCCGGTATCATGTGATGTTGTGACTTTAGGACCGACATGCTCATATTCGGATCATGATATCTTCTCATTAGAGTAGCGGAAGCTTTCGCTGATTCATGATATTGGCGCAGCCAGAAAGCGTAAGCATGGAGTGAAAATATCGAGTCATTGATGCACTTATCATGATTTCTTTTGAGATGAATGTGTAGTGTGAGCATGCGGCTATGGATTGACCGCTTCATTCGATCACCGCGAACGTAGGATGTACCGCATAAAACAGCTTAGCAATAAAGAACACGAAAGTGTCTTCGATCACTTTCGCTGAATAGGTACACGCCCACGGTTCCCGCTGATCAAGACATGTAACGCCCGTGATCGTGTATAATTCAAGAATTTCCTTGACAGGTTTCGCAATGCTCTAGCTATTCTCAAACCGAACGCCTCAAAGAAGACAACACGGAGTGAGTGAACCAACGAATTTAAGTCCACGATTGATGAAAAGAGATTTGAAAGAACAATCGTGTATTGCTCAATATAAATTGTTTTAGCAATACAACGAAGGTTTTAGTGAAAATCAATTATCAATCATAAAACACCTTTGATCCGAAATATACGAACACGGTCAATGTGCTAGGATTGATTCAAAGATTGAATCGCCCCATTGTTTCGCTCGCTTGTCACATGGTTGATCTAGTGAATAGATCTCACATGCCACCTACCGAGAGCTTGTTTGATGATGGCTCCAAAGAAGCTTTCCATCTTCATTGTGAATATGTTTACATATCACTCGGATGTTCGCAATACCACAAGGATAATGCGTGGGACTCGAGATATAATCTCTTTCCACATTGTGAAACAGAGAGTCTTCATTGAAAGTGTCCTAATGAGATTTATTGATAATCTCGTGGCTCTAGACTCAATTTGTGCATATTTGGATCCTATATCGGAGACTAGGGAGAGGTCTCCTTCTTCAATATCAACAAACTCTAAGAGAAAGTCGATAGATAATGTCGGTTCCCGTGAGAATGAAACAAGTCCTTTTAAGAGGAACTTGAGTGGTTAGGGAAGATGAAGTGCGATCGCCACCGGGTCCATGACGCCTTGTCTTCAATACCGATGTTACCTTGGTAACCACCAAGAGTATATGAATTGAACCCGTATCCGCCTAAGGTTGAATAAATGGAGGCTATTTGTTTTCACCCTTTTCTCATTCAATTCTTTTCATTCTTCAACCCCTTCAAGCTTACCGAGACTTCATAGCTAGAACCTTGTTGGGTTTATTCCAAGACTAGCTCGCCTCACCGCACTCTTCCCATATCTCATTTTTCTCCTTTTTCAATAAACCTAAGGACTTCTACACTATCTAGTGGATAGTCCTCGGTAGATCCCTCCGGTTCAAGCGGATCATGGGAACAAATACCTAACCTTATCATCCTTATATCACCGTATATAAAGTAAAGTTGGGCGGTCTATTTGGTATTGTTCATCCGCCATTTGGAACCAATTGAAAACCATTTGAAAATCAATCCGGATACTTGTGATGTATTATCAAAGCATTTTGTACTGAATTGTTTTGATATTTTAGAAAAGAGCTCCCCTCAACATGTGCTTCATGTATTTGAAATCTTTTGGCACACAGAGGCAAGAGGAAGAATTAACTTCTTTGATTTCTAATTTCTAAAGATATCAACATCACTTCCCTAATCCAATCAAGTAGATAAAGCATTTTCGGGAAGGATGAGGTTTTCACAATTTTGCTCCCCGTCAATATGTGCATCAAGGTTTGAAAAGAGTTTGCACATACTAGAGGGAACATGCACATTGATGTAAATTGATCACGATTCGGATCTTTGTGGTTTAAGATAGATGCTCCCCCTCAACATGTGCATGGAAAAATTGAAATCGTTTGGCACATGTGGGAAGGAGAGCTTGTACATCCTTATAAAACCATTTACCGAATTATCAGTTTAAATTCAATTTGAATCACAAATTCTCCCCCGATCACAATTATCCATTGATTAAACATGCATGAATATCTTTTGAAAACAATTGAATGACAAATAACTTTTTAATTTAATTGAAATCATTCTCCCCCTCAATCAATGTCATAGGTTGTTGATTGAGAGATAGATATTTTGACAAGTAAGTCCAGATGATTATCAAAAATAGAGTCCGAGTTATTTTTCAAAGCGCTTAGTTTTCAGCAGATAAATGTTTATAGAATCGAGCATGGAATTTTGAAAACATGATAAAGTATGGCTCGTTTTTCTTTTAAAACCGGGTTATTGTCTCGAAACGACAATAAACCACTGCTTTCTTTTTCTCCCAAAATATATATATATATATATATATATATATATATATATATATATATATATATATATATATATATATATATATATATATATATATATATATATATATATATATATATATATATATATATATATATATATATATATTTTTAAGAATTCAACAACATCTAAAGTCCGTGTCATTCTTTGAATGACAAAGACAAAGACCGTAGATATTATCGAACCGAGAAAACATAACAAATTGACAATATTTTTTTGAAGATTTTTTCGATTTTTTCGATTTTTATGGATTTTGAAGGTTTTATATTTTTCTGCTTGATTTTTTTTTTTTTTTTTTTTTTTTAGATAGATATATACAAGAGATAGATGAAGATAGACCTTTACTCCTCTTCTTCCTCCCAAGACGCTTGAGTGTTTTCGGTTGAAGGCTTTTCAAGCCTAGTCGTGGAAGTATGAACTCAAAACGTTCTCTTGGAAGAGCTTTGGTGAAGATGTCTCGCTAACCGATATTCGCACCTCACAAAATAGAGTTCCACCGCACCTTTTCCACTTGTTCCCCGATGAAATGATGTCGAATGTCGATATGCTTTGCTCTTGAGTGTTGAACGTTGTTGCATGAGAGCAATAGCACTTTTATTGTCACAAGATGAGGAATTTTGTTGAATTCAAAGCCATAGTCGATAATTGAGATCTCATCCATAAGATTTGAGCACAACAAGATGACATGGCTATGTATTCACTCTCTGTAGAGGAAATAGAAGTACTCATTTGCTTTTTGAAGACCAGACTCACAAGCTTATCACCCAAAACCGAGCACCTCCGGATGTACTTCGACGAGTATCTTGACACCGCATGATCAAAGATCTCGCATAGGTCGTTAGTGACATGCCGGTGTCCTTCGGTACCAAAGACCCATGTTGATGGTTCCTCGAGATACCGAAGACCCGCTTAACCGCTTCAAGGTGCTTTTTAGTAGGCTTAGCCGGTATCTAGCACACATGCAAACAACGAACAAGATGTCCGGTCTACTAGCAGTGAGGTACATCGTGATCCAATCATACTACGATATTTAGTTTGGTCAATCATGATCCCGAGTGGTCCTCATCTAGTTTGGTTCGATCAATCATGGGAGTGTCAATGTGGTCACTTGAATCAAATCCAAATTTCTTTAAGATCTCGCTTGCATATTTAGATTGATTTATGAAAATGCCTCCGGACTTTGTGAAATTTGTAATCCCAAGAAAATGACATTTGTCCCATCATTGACATTTGAAATTTTGAACTCATTTCATTTGAAAACGGTCACACTCATTGGGGTCGATCGAGGCAAAGATGATATCATCAACATAAATTTGAACATGAATTAAATTTTGCCCGACTTCGGTGAACAATGTTGGATCAATCGCCTTTGCTAAATCCGGTAGATAGAAGAAACTTTGATAGGTATCATACCATGCCATCGAGCTTGCTTTAAACCGTAAAGAGCCTTCTTCAAACGATAAACGTGAGTAGGATGCTCTTGATTTACAAATCCTTCAGTTACCGACGAGACGACTTCTTTAAGATCTCCGTTCGTAAATGCCGTCTTCACATCCATCCGATAGACTACCATGTTCTTACTAGCAAAGATTAGCCAAAAGATTCGATTGCCTCGATTCGAGCAACTAGAGCAAAAGATTCTTCAAAGTCAATACCTCCTCTTGACGGTATCCTTTAGCAACTAATCGAGCCTTGTTCTTCAACACATCACCATGCTCATCAAGTTTCACTTTGAAGATCCATTTAAGAGCAATAATCATAGCACGCCTCGAGCGGTACTAACTCCCATACATCAAGTCGATCAAACTCATGAATTTCATCTTGCATGGCATTGAACCGCCTATCTTCATTCATGGCGGTTTTAACATCTTTTGGTTCGATCTTAGATAGTACGGAGTTGAAGAAGCACCATAAGGCATCGGTTGCAAGTTGTTTCCGTGTTGATACAGGCGAGAGGGATTTCCAATGATGTTGTCTAGTGGATGATCGTGAGTCCATTTTCTAAGGTGTTCATGTGGCGCTTGTTGAGGGACCGAGGTAGAAGAGTTGATGTCTCCTCAAGAAGATGGTTCGATGATGATTCAGAGCAAATATGTTTTCAAATGGAGCATCTTCGGAGTAGCAAAGGGATTAACTTCATCATTGATGCCGTAAATGGCTCCATGATGTACATTTGAAGAATGATAAATTGTTGATGAGGTCAAGGATCAACAGCAGCGCTTCTTGACTTAAAGATATTGAGACCGAGGGATTGACTTCATTCTCGTGAATATGAGCAACCTGTTGTAGAAATTGACACCTCATTAGTACTTGGCTCATAAAGTTCATCAAACATAGGATCAAACAATTTCTTTAAATCATCTTCGGATGGAGGTACATATGGTGTTTCTTGAGAAGAGTTTGGAACAAGGGATGAACTAATGGGACTGTTTTGAAGTGCGAGTCCCGAATCAATTGTCCAGAGCCATTTGACCGGTCACCATCAAACGTAACGTGAATTGTTTCCATGATATTTCGTGTTCTTTTGTTGTAGATTCGTATCCCTTTTTGTTTGGTGCATACCCTACAAATACTCCAATGTCCGCTTTAGCTCTAAGTTTGCCTAAGTCTTGACCTCATTAGTTGGATAACACAATGCACTAAACACACGAAGGAAAGAGATATTAGGTTTTCACATGGACAAGTTCATATGGAGTTTTTCCATGAACAAGGTGAATCGTGAACGATTTTGTGTGTAGTATGCAATGGCAATAGCTTCACCCCGAGAAACATTGGAACCTTTGAGTAAATCAAGATTGGTCTAGCGGCTTCTACAAGAGTTCAATTTCGCCTTTCAACTACACCGCTCGCTGAGGAGTTCGTGGAACACTTCTTTGATGGTCGATTCCAACGCTTTCATAAAATTCACTAAGTTGTTTGTTGACAAACCCGCCCATTGTCTGCTCGATAATTCGACGGTTTTGTTAAGTCGAACTCCGCACTGCTTGATGAGTTTGATGATGATATCGTGAGTTTCATCCTTTGTCCTTAAGAACTTGACCTGGTGAATCTAGAGTAATCATCTACCACAACTAACAAATATTTCTTCCCAAAGATGTTTTGCACCTCATTGGTCCACATAAATCCATATGAATCATATGAAGAACTTCGTGATGTAGTTAGTAGGTTTGGGTTTATGGGCATACTTCTTGCTTTTTCCCAATTGACATGTCGAACAAAGATGATCCTTTTCATACTTGAGTCTAGGTAACCCTACAACTAAGTCCTTTCCGTGAGATCATTGATGGTGCCAAGTTCGTGTGATTGAGACGACGATGCCATAACCATGACTTTGTTTTAGAAGCCTTTGACAAAGAAGCAAATTGGAGAAGACTTCATCATATCTTCGATAGAGATGGTGTAAAGATTTGAACCACGAGTTCCTCGTAACAATTCCTTACCATCAAGTTCTCTAACAAAACAAGTATGTTTTCTCAAGGCTACTTCTAGATCGTAATCACGAAATCGACCAACAGAGAATGATTATGACCAAGACCTTCCACATAGTATACTCTAGAGATGACACTATCACCCACAACATAATCACCATAACCCATAATTGCACGTAAATGATCATTTCCGAATCTAATCGTCTCCGATGAATTTGCTCACGGTTCATGAGCGCGACCGGTCGCCAATATATGCTTGGAACACTGAGTCCGTGTACCACGTAATCGATTTGAACGATCCGCAGCTGAACATGCATAAGAATGGATAATCGATAATTGGGATCCCCATGCAAGAATGGGTTCCATTTGGCTAGTAACACCGGTTGGAACACCCACATCGTAAATAGAAGCATTCATATCGTAAAATAGGGTAATGGAATCATTGTGAATAGATGCAGACTAGTGTCTCAGATAGCCTGCTCACAGTGTGCTCACTTCTTAAGGGAATAGATCTACCAAGATGCATCCATTTTCTAGTGGGCATTGTCTCGATTAATCTTACAACCAACAGTATCCAATAATAGCCTATCTTACTAAATGTTCTTCCCGGGTTTCCAATCGCTTACTAACTTTCTTTCGCTTTTGCCTTTTAGCCTTCTTAGCATGATTTTTAGCATTAACAATATTAATTGGACAATTAACATCATTAGGCAAAACATTAACACCACATTCATGATTAGAAATGTAATTCAAGCACATTAATACAAGGTTTGCAAATAGTATCGTAATCAATTAATTACAAGACGCCTATGGCTAATACTAGAATCAACACGATTCGCTTTATTCGGCTCAAACTTAAAGTTCCTAGGTAGGTCTTCTACTTTCTTCCAATGCACATTCTTAGCTTGCGAGGTCGTGTCCTTCCTTGTATTGTCTTGAGACTTTGACCCGCTTGCTTTAATGTCACCGATTACTCCCGTAGAGGAATGAGAACATTAGTTGGTTTGGCTACTATTTGCTTCACCTGCTTAGATGTCTTGATCCGAGCTACATGCAGCACACTAAGATTAACTTTTTCACACTTGAATAGTGGGATTAGAACACCTAGAGTGCATACCGAGTTCACATTCTTAGCACTAATGATTTGAAATCGAACTACTGAGGCACATTAGGGTTCACTTTCATAACATTTGGCATCAGGGTGACTTGCATGCTTGGCACTAGGCATAGAACACGGTATCAAGGGATTGACTTGCTCACCTAAGGTTTTAGGGCATATTGTAATTAGGCATTCTAGAAGTTCTTGAGATCGCTTGACATATAAGCATGCATGGCCAATTGCATTATCATCCGGTTTCTCTAACTTATCCTCTTCTACAATCTCACGAGACATTCTAGGTCGTCCTTAAGGTATGAGAAATATGTTTGAATAGCAAGTTTGTTATTCCTAAGATGAGGAGGAACATATATCACAAACAAAGCATATTTATTACAGACATGTACCTTTGATACACCATTCTCCCCATTGGTCATTGGCATCTTCCCTTTTACCTGACTCTTTAGATTCTCAATTTCTTTTTGTAACAAGGCTACCATTTCATTATATTTGTTACGAGTGACCTTTATAGATTCAAATAATTCATTGAAATGACGTTTAACCTTTTCATTTTCTTCAAGAAAAGCCTCATTTTCCTTTTGTAAAGCATTTACTAAGTTTTGAAGATGAAAGTTTTGAGAATTCGAGAATCTAAAGGAGGAGGCATTTGGGGACCAATACATTGTTCGCTTGACCCTTTAATTGAGAGATTTGAGCTTTCAATTTTCTCGATCGTGTTGCAATGAGCTTGAATCGCTCATCACGCTTGTTAATTTGAAAATCGCATCAAACTCGAGCATCCGAGGATGTCTTGATATTTGAAGTTTTGACATTTTCTTTAAGATGTTGATATTTTAGTTGTAAATTAAAATGCTCAACTTCTAGTTTAGAAAATGTTTAACCAAATTGTCTTGATCATCCAGCTCAATTTTTTCATTTAGTTCGTAATTAGTTTTTCAAGCTCAATGACACGATCATGAGAGACTTTCAAAGCAACAGATAGCTTCATGGAATCGAGAAGCGGTAATAGAATGCTTAGTAGCAATGTAGAACACATCTTGAGCAATACATTCGTAAATTAGGTTCTCATTTAGTGTATGCAAGTTCTTCCTCTCAATCTCATTATATTTTAGTGCTCGCTCATAGTCACTAACCTCAACTATCATTGCATCAAATTCCTTTTCCATTCCCTTAATATCAAGATTCATCCCTTTTAAGACTCTCAAAGTGATCTTTTAGAAGTTTAAAGCAAGGCATGACCTCGCTAAATAACATTCTTTCATTTGCTCAAACCCCTTTCTCCTTCGCTTATACCAATGGGTGTGATCCTTTTCTTGCAAGTTTTCTCAAAATCAACAAATAGTTGAAAGATAACATATTGGCTAATTAAGGTCTTGCTTTTAGTGGCAATTGTTCTAGGAACAAGATGCATTGGTGTATTAGGAGGATACACAACGCTTCTAGGCATTTTCCAAAGGGAGGGTTTGTTTCAACAATATTTTCACTTTTTGCTTATCTAGATCTATTTTCCAAAAACTTGTTCGGAGTCAACAAAGTCCGAGGCTTAAACTTGTTCAAGGAAATCCAGCTTTCCTTCTTGTAGTCATGGGGAGTGATAATTACTTTCTTCTCTTTGCATTTAGGATCATTTAGTTTCTTATTCATCTTCTCCTAGTGATTTCATCTAATTTCTTATCTTCCTCTCGTGCACTCGTGAGCAACTAGGTTTTTGTCTAGGTTTAAGAATCTCATTGCCATCATAGATCACATTTTGAGTCGCTTTTGCTATCTTCCCATACTGTGGTCAGGTCTATCTATAATGGGAACACTATACTTATCGGTTAGAACTCTATGCTTAGTGATCATGTGAGCATTCAATGGTGTTCCTTGTATGTACAACTTGTTTTCAAGTTTGTTTTCAAAGTTTTCAGATTAGAAAAATCTTTCAAGAGTTTTGATTCCTTTGCATTAAATTCTTGCTTAAGCATTTTCACATTTTCAAGCTCTTGTTTTTGTTTAGCGCTTTAGAAAGCTTTTCTTGCAAGGAATTTAACTCTTGTTTTAATACTTCTTCTCTAAAATTACTTTTCTAATGATTGACGCACTTGGTCATCCATTTCCCGCTCACGAGTGGTCAACTCAAATTTCGCATACGTTGTTCATAAATAGCAACACGCTCTTTATAGGCATTTAGTTCGTAAATTACGTAATCATCGTGCACATGCAAGTGTATTCATCAAAGATATAGTCATTGTTGATCGCAGAAGATGCATCACTTGGTACAACTTCACTTTCACTTTGTTCCACATATTGATCATATGGGACAACATTGATATTACCCATATTTTCAATGTTTGATTCAAAAGTTTCGCTTAATTGTACTTTGTCATGCATCTTTTGCACATCAAGATTATCGTATAGTTTTAATACCTCCGAGATGAGTTTGTCTTTGGATGGGCCACTTGTGGTGAAGAAGAGACCTTGGGAGAAACCATTGGAGAAATGCTAGCCATAAAAATTGTGTGTGTAGTAGGTCCATCATCCACATCGAAGTCGTATGCATCACAATCGCCGAATTGAAAGGCATTCTAATGATTGTGACCTATTTCATGAATAGTCGCTCATCTCACGCCAAGATCATAGGTCTTGGCATTTCCTCTCAAGAAGAAACAACAACTCTTCTTCATCCAAAGCAAGACCATTATCCCGAGCATGTACAAGCAAAGATCTTATCTCTCAAGTAATCAAGATTCGTGGACGCTTGAGATGTGCGCCTTGCAATGTGTCCTCACCACCACGCTTGTAGCATTTGATCGGCTTAGCTTGACCTTGATTACCATTCCTTCCCGATTCGACACCAACATAACCTCTACCACCCACCTCTTCCTTGATCAAATTGTCTTCCTTGAATTGATCGCCCATAATTTTCCCATCTCGATCAAAGCATGGTTGTGAAGATTGGAGGCGGTTCGATCTCATTACAGTGTGAAGTTTGTTGGTGAGGTGAAAGTGTCCTGCTCTCTTTAACCATGAGTGTCGCTTGATTGATGAAATGTTCCATGACAAAGATTTGCATCGGGTTGCTTGAACCTTGGATCGAAATGGGTTTGTGATTATCATCTTCGTGGGTACAACTTGAGGAGCATTGGTGGTAATCCCATCATTTGTGAAAAAGGCTGACTCATTTGTAGAGCTTGTTTCTCCCCGACCTTTGAACCGATCAAGAATCCTCTTTTCAAACATGGCATGTCTCTCATTCGAAGGAGGAAGGCATAGAGTTTCTCATAGTTTGTATTCTTCAATCCTTTAGTGAGCTTCACGAGTAACAAACTTGTGCCATTCGGGATTCATGTTGTTCACAAATTTTGAGTTCAAATGAATGTTAGGCATAGTCATTCGATGTTCCTCATATCATTCACCACTTATGAAATCTCACATAGTACTCATAGACACTCTCATCCGGTTTCATCTTGAAGTGTTCAAATTCATCATAGAGTTGTGATTCTCTGCCTTCCATAGTTAGTTCGAACCGAGAGAAGCATCTTGACATTATCCCATACGCCTTTGCTTCGTGTTGTGATTGATCGCCTTGTAGATGTCTTTTGGAAGACCTTGAAGAACAATGTTAAAGCCCCGATATCAAGATCGAATCTCTTTTCTCCTTATCATCAAGCTCATCATACATCTTTGGTCCGTCCATTCCAGAAATCGTAGTTCCATCTTCAAGAAGATTGGTACATCTCTAGTCGCCTCAACCCGATATGGTCCTTCATCAATGGATTTGAGAATGTTGACTCCATTTTCCTTTCCAAGACAAGACAATCGATTCGTTGAGCCCAAGAGTCGTAGTCGATTCATAAGCATGGGTGGACGAGTATCCGAACCATTGCTTGAACATCCTCAACAGCGATGGAGATGATATTCGAACATTTGTAGACATGTTTCAAGCTCTCACGGATTTTACTATTCTTTGATTAAACCGGAAATTGATTTCTTTCACGGATTTTACTAAACCAAAAGAACAACCGTAAAATGTAACACGGAGAAGAAAAGGTCTAAATGAACAAGTCGCTAAACACACAACTCGCATAAGCAATAACTCGCTCAATAGCCAAGTCGCATTAGCATCAACTCGCAACACACTCAACTCGCTTAAGTAATCAAGTCGCTAAATAGCCAACTCGCTTTAGTCTCAACTCGCAATACAATCAACTCGCTTGAACACTAAGTCGCTTAAGTTAACTCGCTAATGTTACAACTCGCTAAGTAGCAAGTCGCTTTAGATCTCAAGTCGCTAAAGAAACAACTCGCTTAGAACCCAAGTCGATAAAGATCAACTCGCTAAACAAATAAGTCGCATGTACCAACTCGCATAAAATAACTAAGCAACTCGCTTTGAAGAAAAACAAGTCCGAGACTCAACTCGCTTCGTCCTTCTTTCAAAAATAACCACTTTATCAATCCAAAACAACCAAACCACAATGATTTAAGCCTTCCAATTCAAAACATAAACACATATGATGATCCTAAACACAAGAGTACAAGCAAAATTCAAACTTTAACACTAGAATTTGTTCAAATGAATCAACCTCTCCTAAACCCTTAATACACCAAAAACCTTATGAAATCCACCAAGACAAAGAGCATGAAAGATGAGTGATCAAACCATGGCTCTTGATACCAATTGTAAGATATTGATTTCACAAACACTCTAAACCATGATCAAAGTATGCTTAAGTATGTTAGAGAGAAAGTTCTAGTGAGAGAGTGGAAGAGAGTTGGGAACTATAGTGAGAGAAAGGAAAATATTATTATGAGCTCCAACCTCTACCTTGGAGGTAGGGGTATTTATAGTCTTACAATAAAACGCCACACAACGGGTGTGGATCGTGCATACAGTGGGTAAAGACCCGTCCGTCCTCCACGGTGTTACTTAACTAAATACTACTTGACTTAAAAGAACTACGACTACGAGCTTTCTAACGATTACATATACTTGAGGTGACCGACTCTTTAATACCTGGAATTTCTAATTCCTAACACAGGAAACAGGGACGAAGATGCGTATGAGCACGTTGAAAATGTCCTATACATCGCAAGCCTTTTCAACATTCTGGGCGTGTCTCATGACGCTGTTATGCTAAGGGTATTCCCATTGACTCTAACTAGGTCGCTGCCGGAAGATGGATTGAAAGATTGCCACGGGCGCTTAATACTGGGCTCTTCTAAAAAGCACTTCGTTCGAGGTATTGTCCTCCGTCAAGATTTCTAACCACTTTGGAGATCCATAATTTCAAGCAAGAAGACGATGAAACGTTGTATCATGCCCGGATAGATACAACGATCTCCTTTACAAATGTCCTACACATTATCTCGAACAACCGAAAAAAGGTCAACATCTTCTACAAAGGAATCAACGTGACTACAAGATGATCTTTGGACTATCAAGGACCAATCCCAACATGACTCCTACACTAGCAATTGAAGCCATTCAAAAATGGTTGATCATTCTCAAAATGGCACGATGGAGGAAGAAAAAGAAACCAAGGCGGAAGTTTTGACGGAATTGCAGCCATCGCTAGCAAAATTGAAGATCTAAGTCGAGATATGCTAAAAGTCATAGAAACCATTCATGCCATCCAAGTGGGTTGTGAAAGCTTTGGGGGGGGGGGGACATCTCACCAAGAATTGTCCTCACGTTGACGAAGAAAATATAATTGAAGAAGCCAAATATGGAGAAAATCGACCGTTTTACTGAGATAATCGAAATAGTAATGGGTATCGTGGAAATTACAACCGTGGGCCTTATGGAGAAAGAAAGCCAAACCTTGAAGAGACAATAAACAAATTCCGGGAAAATTTAGCCCAAAGACAAAAGGAACAAGATGAGTGGCTAAAAGAATTCCAGGAAAACACTGACAAAAGTCTTTCCAATCATGACACAACCCTAAAAAACCTTGAATCTATGGTGGAAAAGCTTAGTGAGAAAGTAAGGATGAATAACACTAAACCGGAAGGATCAAAACCCACAATGGAATGTAAAGTGATTTTCGCTGATAATGACTCAAAGATATACGCTAATTCTCACGCTGAAGATACGGATTATGGTGAAGATTCCGTCGACAGATCGGAGTTACACCGTAACCTGTCTAAGGAGTTACGGCGTAACTATATTTTTGACAGCGATCATCGGGTTATGAAAGATATTGATAAGGACAATTTAAGCGAGTTACGCCGTAACCAAACATCCCGCCACGGCGAATCGGGATACGTCAGCATTTAATTTATCTAAGTGGACGAATCAGGAACGCAGGTAATTAACGGATGGTCCCACGACATTAATTTATGCCCTCTGTCCCCATCTAAAAAGAAATATCACTGGTGTAAAAAGATACCCGTTGCTAAGGGGGACTGGTATGATCTATGGGCCTCGTGTGACCCGAGAAATGAGATTTGCGATGGAGGAAGTGATAAGGATAGGGTCAAAAATAACAAATTCATGTGGGCTGCATATACTGATGAAGAAAGATTGGAAAAACTCTCCTTCGAGGAAGAAGAGGAACTGCCTATCACTCACTGGTGTACTCCAATAATCATAACTGACAATCAATCCACACGAGCATGGCCTACGTGCGACCCTTTCCGCGATTATTGCAACGACGGTGATAGTTTAAAAGAAGAAGAATGGTCGTGTCCTCACGAGCTTGAAAGACATAATATCAAGTTTAGAGACATGACATTTAATGATTGGTGCACGATACAATTCGGGAATGCTAAAATTAACCCAAATCTTCTTAAAAGCTCAAGATTGACTACGAGGATCATAATCGAGAAAAGGAATTGGTTAATGATGACATCTAATGCATGGAAGATCCTTTAAGCAGAACTGATAACAATGAAACCCGAATTCATTGGTGTGAAAAGATAAAATATCCTGGGGAAGTCTTCTGTGCATCATGCAACCCTTATGACGATAAATGTAATCGGGGAAGCAGCTTAATGAGAATAGGAGAGGATGGATTCTTTTGGACCTCAACTAACGATAAGGAAAGGACAAGTTTGCCTTGGTTAGACAACTTGGGATTTAACAGTTGGGTAACAATCAAGTATGGACAAGTAGATGCGTTAACAAAGGAAAAGATTTGGAAAGAATACATGAGTGAAGAAAATTCAAACGACGAGAGTCCTGACAACTCGAGTGAAATAACAGTTGAGGATAACAAAGAATTGATAAGAAATGAGATGGAAGAATGCAAACGTATACTGGTGGAGAATTTTCTCGATGAGAAATGGTTTAAAGGTACCGAGTCTGACGATGATGACATTGAGGGGATTTTAGATTACCTTGAGTTGCAAGGAAATGAGGAATTTACTGACCCCAATTATGAAGCATATGAGAAAAGGAGGTGCAAACTCCTTGGGATTCCATATAAGAGGCCACCACCGATTATTTCCGAAAAGTATGAGTTCACTCGATACCACTTGGGCCCGGAGGAAAAATTTTGCAAAATTTGGAAGATCGAGACTAAAGAATACCTCCGCACTGCCACAAATGTCGCTTGGGTTAGGCATAACTTGATGAAAGACATAGAAGAAGTCGCCAAGTTCAAAGGCCACCATAAAGCCCCAAGGATCCGAGTCTAACTTAAAGACTCATAAATAAAGAAAAGTGCTCTTTTGGAGACAACCCAATTATCCCTTTCTTTTGTTTTATTTCCATTTCGTAGGGTTTTGTGTTTTTAACCATTTTGCAGAAATGAGGAGTGATTGCTTTCGCAGATGTCGATCTAATCGTAGTTACGGCAGAACTCATCTCGCTGGTTACGCCGTAACAAACCCCATTGCAGCAGTAATTTCGGATACATCACCAATTACGACGTAATTCCATCTCGGTGGTTACACGAGCTACACTCTTGCAACAGATGCAAGTTTTGCCTAGTTACGACGTAACTCCTCCAAGAGTTACGACGTAACTATCCTCTCTGCTTACTTCTTTCATTTTAAACACAATAACCTTGTATTAGTATTTTAAATGAACTTTGTGGGTGTGTTCCTCAGAAACCCTCACGAGACTTCACTCGTTCACTGGGACACTAAGTGGTTTAAAAGGCTTGTTGCATATGCTAAATGCAACCGTGATTCCTACGAAAGTGAGTTAGTTTTGTTTTTCATTTTTCATATTTTATGTTTAGAATTATGCTTGTCGGTAGTGTGATTTCAGGGATTGAAGTTTGCTCATGGATGCTTATACGAAGGCACGACTCTCTTTTGTGAGCCTTCTTTCTTTTTGGAGCAAATTTCAGGGAAGTTCTCGCTCTAATTCTACTTTTCTCTTCACCTTTATTTAACGCTTAGTACAAAAGGGACTTTGTACAATTCAAGTGGGGGGACGGGAGTAGAATTATCTCTTGAACTTTATTTTGCCCTCGTTTTTCTAGTTTATTTTGAAAAATTATGCCATTTTTAAAATTTTGACATGTTTTTGTTAACCTAACTAGATTAGACGATAGCCGAGCACATGCAACCCTTGATATTATATGGTGAGATTAGCCTTATCCGTTTCTAATATTTTACCCCAAATCCACCAAATTATGAGTGTGCCGGTAGCTTGTAAACTTTAGAACTTGGCCTTTGCATCATTTCAAGACCATAGACGAGGTATGCCGAGTTAGCTCGATGTATTTGGACTTTTCAGTTTAAGAAGGCAGTATTATAGGATTATTACCCAAAATATCCTACCATTGTATGTCTATCGATTAGTCACCTCGACTTCTCGACCCCCATGTGAAACCCTTTTGTTGCACTCACCTTTAGTGCAAGATACCCCTAGATACACCCTTCTGAGCCATTCCTTTCATTTTGTTAACCCAATTTATTGTTTCGATACACCTATACACCTTAGCCTACCCTGTAGTCTTTATTTGTGATTGGGAAGTCATCATTTGCCTAAGTTCAAAGTTCAAGTGGAAAGGTTCGGGAATCACGCTTTCATCGACTTCATATTCTTAAAGATCATTGAAGACCCCCCGAATTCCGTTGTTCATCTCAAGTGGGGGATATTATGTTTATTTGTTATGTTGAAAAAAATGATTCGAATATATATATATATATATATATATATATATATATATATATATATATATATATATATATATATATATATATATATATATATATATATATATATATATATATATATATATATATATATATATAATATGGATCGATTGAGAAGGTTTTATTTTGAGAAGATTGAGAAGGTTTTCAAAAATGATAGATTTTTAACTTTGATTCATGTTTTTCAAGAGTAAAACTCATTATAATGTGATTAAAATTCTAAACGTGTAAAAAAAATTTGAATCAATGTTAAAAATCTCTCGATTTTGCGATATATGTAGAATACTGAATCATCTGTACAAATTTAATGAATCATCATCATAACTTGATTTTAACAATGATTTGTGAATCAAATTTCTGATTTATAGATTCGATTCACCATAAAATGATGTTTACTTGTGAATCAAATAAAAAACATGAATCAATTTGCTCAAACGAAGATTTCTCAATCTTCTCAAAATAAAAACCTTCTCAATGGAACCGGAGCCTATATATATATATATAGTTATGTTATTTAGTTTATTGTAAAGTGCAATGTTATAATCACTATGTTATGAGCTTTATATAGATTTAGTATCGAGGAGGCCACCTCGGTCACATTCGAAGATTGGAGTTGGTTAGTGTGCCAACAGTTGGAGAAAAGGTAGTGTGCCCATCATGACGTCCTCTAATGACACATCTACCTAGTATTTCATGATCCAGTTTCTTGACTTCAAAGCTTGAACTTTGGGTGGACGGTAAGTGGTGATGACTTGGTTATAGATTTAGACTATTTGCTTGATTTTTATTTTACACCACTTATATATCCCATGTCTTATCCTACCCTTTAGTCATGAAGCGTGTCTAGGTGATGCAGCGAGCAATCTTTGGTGTCTTGGGCCATGGATTTGGTCATGTGTCATTGATTTTATCCACTTCACCGTGACAGGTTAGTAATGACGAGTCACCCTTAACCTTTGTCGTGTCTACCCATATTGCCTTCGCAAATTGTTTAGCCCTTAACTCTAGTGGTGGAGATTTGTGTAACCACCAAGCTTATGATAGAATACATGTTATGACTGTGCGATTGAGTGATCACCCCGAAATTGACACTTAGAATAGTTGGGAGATTTGATTGTTTCGTTCCCATTTCGTGAGGTGTTCGGATTTGTTTTATTCCAACATAAGAGATTTGTAAACTTATATTTTCCAGGTTATGGGAGATATCTTTTTAGGAATCTTTATAATAAGGTCTACTTAAGGGCAAGTAGAGTTCAAGTGGGGGGGGGGGATATTTGATAACATCAAATTATCCTAAATATTAAGTGTCAATTTCCCCCGATAATGCTTGTAATTTATATCATTTATATGGATTTACACATGTTTTCCATTATATTCCACTTTCAGGTAAATTATGAGCATTGGAGCTAAAGAGACGCGAAATTGGAGAATTCTCAAAGATTTATCATAGTATGCTCACTTTGAAGAAGTTACGGCGTAACTCATCTCTCACATTCGCCATAACTAAAGCGTGACTCAAAAAGCCAATTCATCAGAAGATTACGGCGTAACTCTCCCAAAAGACTACGATGTAACTATATTAGGTCAAATGAGGATCCGCGCCGCTGATAACTACGCCGTAACTCGTGCATAAACTACGGCGTAACCAAGAATTATTGAAGATACGGTGTAACCACTTCTAAGGCTACGACGTAACCAACAGATCAAGTGCAATTTACGAAGAAATAGAGGATTACGGCGTAACTATTTTATTATTTACGCCGTAACCCAGATCTGGGCTATAAATACCCCATGATTTCCAGCATTTGAAAGCATCCCATTTCACACACCACAACCAAAGAACATGGGAAGAAGCCAGAGGCAGGTCTAGAGGAGCATACGGAGCTATCTCCAAGGGAGAAATCACTCTCCTACGATAAGCATTAGCATTTTATCTTTTCTTTACTTTCGATTCATGTATTTCATAACATTAATTATTGAATTGATTTGTATGGTTAATATGAGCGGCTAAGCACCTCTTGGTGCTGGCCTAGTTATGATTCCTTAATTGTTTTGTTTGCATTTATATAACTTCCGTATAATTATTTCTAAGTGTATGCATGCATAGTTTATTGGTAGCTACCCTTGTTTCGGTAGTTTTGAATGGTGGTAAAGGCTAGTTGCTTAGAGATATGACCTCGACCCTAAGTGAGTAGATCGAGACGGGAAGGGTAAGATATGACCAACTCGCGACCCTTTCTACTTGTGCGATTTGACCAACCGATCACCTACCGCTTGGATGAATTTAAGAATTAGGGGCAAGTGTTTAAGTTGCTAACGCCGGCACTCACTATTATAAGTCTAGCATGTAGCGGTACTTAATGACTCGGCTTAGGGACCGGAACAATGGACTTATGAGGGACACCGACTTCTCCAAGGGTGGCATCTTTCTTTGATAGGTTAGGCGAATTGACCAAATGTCAGTCCTCTCGACTTTGACCCCACCTGAAGTAATTGGAAGTAATTAGACGTAGAAATTACTAGCTAGGATGAATTACTAGGTTAGCACTGCTATCCTTTATTGATCTCAACCTTTGCCTTTAATCTGCTTTAGTAGTTAATTAATTAATTCCTTATCGAAATCATATTAAAATCTTGGGACGACCTCGGGTTTACCGAATAATACACTACACACTACCGGGTACACTTCCCGTTAGTGCATTAGGGTAGACCATAGGTATAACGAGACATTATAAATATTAAAACACAGTCAAGAAACCTCGCATCGGTACTAAGTGCATCAGTATACCGACCACAAGAGTCTACAACACATCTTAGACCGTAATGAGGTGAACATGAGACATCGCCGATGGTTGGAATTACTCGGTGCTTATGATTGTGAGATTCGTTATCATCCGGGTAAGGCTAATGTGGTTGCAGATGCCCTTAGTCGGAAGGAGAGAATTCGCTATTACTCATCCGATCCTTAGAATGACGATTTGTTCGCCGCTACCATCTCGGATATTAGCCGCCAAGTCGAGGCATTGAAAGAAGAGAACCATTCGACTAAGAACCTCTATGGAATGGTGGAGAGTAAAACGGCTTCAAACGTTCGACAGTAACCTTATGCTTGGAGATGAAGCTTGATACCATTTTATGGAGGAATCCGCGAGTTGATTAGGCACGAGTCACAATAATCAAAATACTCTATTCATCCGGAGCCGATAAGATGTATCACGACCAAGAAATTCTACTAGTGGTCGAACATGAAAGCCGACATAGCTCGTATGTCGATAAGTGCTTGACATGTTCCAAGGCAAAGGCCGAACACCGAAACCGTCGGGATTGCTAGTGCAACCCGAACTCCCCGTCTGGAAATGGGAGCGAATCACTATGGACTTCATCACAAAATTACTAAGAATAGTTAGCGGCTGTGACGCTATCTGGGTAATTGTGGATTGATTGACTAAGTCCGCTCACTTCTTGGCCATCAGCGAGGTGGATAGTATCGACAAGCTTGCTCGGCTGTACGTCAAAGATATAATATCTCATCATGGCGTACCCATATCTATCATTTCCGACCGAGATAGCCGTTTCACATCAAACTTCTGGCGGTTACTTCAAACGGCTTTAGGAATGAACCTTGATATGAGCACCGCTTATCATCCTCAAACCGATGGTCGAGCAAAGGACCATTCAAACGCTAGATGATATGCTTCGTGCCTGTGTTATCGATTTCGGCAAAGGCTGGGTGAAGTACCTACCTTTGGCCGAATTCTCATACAACAATAGCTATCATACTAGCATTAAGGCCGCACCATTTGAGGCATTGTATGGCCAAAAATGCCATTCTCTGATCTGTTGGGCAGAAGTTGGCGACAACCAGCTTACCGGTCCCGAACTCATGCAGGAAACTACTAAGAAAGTAGTCCAAATTGTAATCGTTTGGGCTGCACGTGATAGACAAAGGAGCTACGCCGATAGAGACGAAACCCCCGGAGTTTCAAGTGGGAGACCGAGTCATGTTGAGGGTTTCCCTTGAAAGGGTGTTACGCTTTGGCAACGTGGAAAACTCAACCCCGATACATTGGTCCCTTTCCAACTCGGAAAGAATTGGACCAAGAGCTTACGAACTTGAGCTACCTCGTGAGTTGAGCAAAGTATACGATGTATTTCACGTGAGTAATCTGAAGAAATGTCTTTCCGAAGAAACCCTAGTCGTGCCTATGAAAGATATCTGAATCGACGAGCGTCTAAATTTCATTGAGGAGCCGATTGAGATCCTGGACCGTGAAGTGAAACGACTAAAGCATAGCCATATTCCGTTCATCAAAGTTCATTGGAATTCACGTCATGGACTAGAGTTCACCTGGGAATGTGAGGACGAGTTTCGAAAGAAGCATCCTCAACTCTTTACGTCATCGGGCAACTCGGAGTGAAACCTGGGACAGGTTTCTTTTGAGGCTGGGAGGCTGTGACAACTGGCAAATTAAGGAGCCCTTTTAGGTAACCTCATTACGCTAGTTAGACCGAGTAGATTGCCTTTAGGAGCTATTTTGGTTAATCGTGACTTGACTTGGTATCGTTTATAGCTTTTATGATTTATTTTGTTATCAAATAGGTTATGGCATGAGTTATGGCCCGTAATGTTAGGCACTACTTGAGTCGGCACAATTAAATCCTAAAACGAGAGAAAAAGTAACTTTTAACTCGTTACGTGAGAATAAGGTGTGTTAATAATCAAAACTCATGGGAAAAGGTAATTAAAAACAATAACGTTATTAATAAAAGTAACCGGGCATTAATTATAAAATATACGAGCTCGTGAGAAGTGTTTCGTGAAATTTTTAAAAAAATGCGACTTTGGTCCCCCTTGTTTTGTTTGACCGGTGATACGCCTACAACGCGCGTTTGGGGTCAAACTTTCTTTTCTTCGAGCAAGTTTTTCAACCACCTAGGCAGTGATCCTAATTGTTGTAGTGTAGTATTAGGGTAAGCCTCGGGATTGATATCGTTCTCTAGGGGAATATGAATGCTAGTGAGAAATTACTACGCTAAGGTTGGGGTTGAGGAAGATTATTTTTTTTATCTTTTTTATATTTTTTTAGAAAATTGAAAGTACGAATCTCGGGGTATTGGATTTGGGGGGGTGGTATTTCTGCCGATTACTCTACTATTCTAATTATCTAATTAACTAAGCTAAGGGGTAGTCTATGTCTAATTGATGTGTGCTCGTATGATGATTGAAAATGTGTCTACCTAGATACTATTACTCCCTATTTATCTTTTATTGATGGTTGAATTGTCACGTCCTTATTCTTAACGCGTTGAGCCTTCTAAGGTCATAGGGTATGCTTTTTTCCCTAACTCTTTGAGGATACCTTAAGGTTATCTCCTACAAATCTCTAGGATTCATAAACTAACTCTAAGGTTATCTTTGGATTTTTAGCCTACAATAACTCTAGGTGATTATAAACTAATGTTCACAAAGATTACTCAAGCATTAAAAACACAACGATGGCCTATTGCAACCGTAAGCCAATTACAATTAAGAAAAGAGACAACCAATCAATATTCAATAACTAGGTTTCATAGATCTAGGCAAACACACAAGTAAATTAGCCGGACATGGTAAACATGCAAGCATACACACATGCAATCGAAGACATAATGAAATCAATGAAGTAGATTACATATCTTGATGTAAAATAGGGTATGAGAACTCTAAGATACTGCCCAAGATAAACAAAATTAATTTTAGGGTTTTACTCCATAATTTTACCTCTAAAAGTCCGAAAATTTGAATTCTATTTATAGAGTTACAACCGCGACATCGCCACTCTTTAATTGTGACGCCGCCGGATCGCCGCCATTAGGGTTTCGCTCGACCAAGTCAACTTTTTGACGGCATCACGCTGTGGTTGTGATGTTGCCGGCTTCAGCCTTTCCGACACCGTCTCGAATCGGATCTAGGCCGTCCGAGTTGTTACGCCATACTTTTTAAAGCTGGCGACGTCGTGTACAAAATATCAATTTCACCCCGAGCCGTCGCAATTAGAGGACGGCGCCGCCTTTATATGTGACGCCGTGCATTTCTAGCGACTTGAGTGTCTTGATCTTGACTTTAGCCATTTTCTTCACATATTCACGCCTTTTCGTCCAAATAAGCATCATTCCAGCATTTTGCCTTCAAGAGACCTAAAAAGTGAAAAGGAACGAAATTAACTAGTAACGGATATAAAAGTGGTCGATTAAAGGCTTAAATGACCCCTCAAAAGTGTACCTTTTAAATCCTTATCAAATATCCCTACACTTGGAATTTGCTTGTCCTCAAGCAAATATGCTTTTGGCCAATTAATTTATAAGTTAGGGGGCATGAAGCATTGGTTTAGAACAATTCACAACAAGTATAAGCCCCTCAAAAGTCATAACAAGCACGGAAATTACATACTAGCACCTCACAAGTGGTGTTTGGATACTCTCATCTCTCGGGTGTATATGAAATATATCAAATTGGAAATGGAAGATAAACACTCATTAACCGGTCCTAGTACATAGATTACCATAGGCTTGAGACTAGATCAAACCTCCATTGCTTTAGCGTAAGCACCTAGGAGAAACTATCTAAAAGGTCTTTTAAAGGGTTGTAACGTTAGGCTTACGGTAGGGAAAACAAAGGGTTTGGTTGGATAGGCGATTTAGTGGTGGCAAGTAAAAAATCTTTATGTTACAAGAATGAGAAGAATGGCGTTGCTAAGCCAACACTCGACACTCTAAACTCTAGATAACTTTGAAACAAACAAACATAAATTTAAAGATAGATGTAGGATGGTAGCCCGTATGTTCTTTATTTATTTTTTTTCATACACTTTTACTCTACCATCCTCTACGATAACATCAAAATATAAGGGATTTATAGGCACATCCCTACACTTGAGTTTTTATTACTCTAACACTAATTTGACCCGAATTGAAAAGATCAAAACACTTGGAGTACATTATTATATAAATAAAGGGAATTTGAATTTAACGTTCTTTCCCGTCACTTCATAAAATTTAACTTTTCCCATGAGTCCCAATCGTCCCAAAACTGTGTACAAAGGATATGACTCGACTTAGAAACTTATGCAAGTAACTAGATAATTGAACTAAGGGTTTAGTATGATAACAATAATGCACTAAAAGTGAGTGCATACAAGGTAGGCTAAGGCAATTTGGGTGTACATTTGGGGGTGGATTGTAAACAATGCTTTCATTGATATTCGGAAAACCGAAACATCACGAGAACCGCGAAAAGGATAGGCTCTGAGGGGTTAACTAGGGGTATCATGTACTAAAGATGAGTACATCACAAGGGTGTGGGAGAATTACTCAACCGATGTGGAAGAAGTAATTATAATATGGGTATCAAACAAGGGTTATCCTAATGCCTCTTATCATTTAGTTATTCCTAACTACACAAGTGTAGTCTCACTAGCGATCTTGGAATGCATCACAAAACAAGTTCTAGAATCTATTATACTACCGGTACACTCTTGAAGCATTAAAGGTGAATGCTTTAATTCCTACAAATCTAGGGGCGAACCTCACATTTTTGGGGTGGAATTTGAGTGGTAAAGGGTTTTGTGCTAGTCATATAACTTCCTATCCATGAGACGCTTTATTAAGACTAATGGCCCACTCCTACATGTCATGAAAAATTTTAAATTTGGTGCCAAAATTACCTTAACCGATATTTCTCATGGCTTATTACACAAATGAAGTTGGACAAGACAAATAATCAAGGGTAAGCATAGTTTCAAAGTTTCCGTTTTAGTCTCCCTCCCTACACTTAAACTGAACATTGTCCCCAATGTTCCCCGAAAGTATCAAAGTTATGATAATGGAAGGTAATTAAAAGCGAAAGAAACTAATACTCCCCTGATTAGCTCGGTAGGATCCGTGTGAAGTAGTGGTTAAATTATTCTTCAAGAAGAATATATGCGTGAAAAGCTCAATCCAATCTTATGTATCTTCTTCTTGATAAATAAAACCTGCACACTTAAGAAAATAGACGAAACCTTCACGTAAAATCGGCAGTAAAACTATATATGACTCAACTAAACTAGG
This sequence comes from Chrysanthemum lavandulifolium, assembly GCA_022545495.1. Lineage (NCBI taxonomy): Eukaryota > Viridiplantae > Streptophyta > Magnoliopsida > Asterales > Asteraceae > Chrysanthemum > Chrysanthemum lavandulifolium. The sequence goes on along the minus strand of CM040240.1, from coordinate 70,116,666 downwards.
ATATAATGCTTGTGGAATGGATGTTTACAAGTTTTCTGGAAAATTAAGACCTGAGAAATTCTAAAAATTTATAAGTAGCACAGAAAATGAGAGAAAATAAGATAAGCTATTTCTGCTCCTCCTGACGCCATCAGGTAGCGAGTTTGACCCGTCAGTTATCATGATGTTAACCGTCTCATTGCTTTTTCGAAAAATTCTAGAAAATTACATCTTTAGAATCGGAAAATTCATGCAAAACATCCATTATGACTCGATACAAGCATTTGACTCTAACAGGCACACATATATATCTTTTTCAATAATCGTAGTTCTCATGTTCACGTTCTTTTAAAAAACGTGTGTAATCTTCCCTACACTTATCCTTTTTGTAAAATACCTTTATATGTAATTAAGACGAGGTTAAAGACAAAATAAAGCATTTTCACAAATTCAAACATGAGAATAAACAATCAATGAAAAGATATATGACACATAAACAAGCAAACAATTAAGCATGGGTTGCCTCCCACGAAGCGCTTTTCTTTATTTATGAGTCTTGTAGCTAGACTCGAAGTCGTGCCCCTACGTGACTTCATTACCATCACCTTCTTCCTCATGATGGTCTCTATTGTGGTTTTCCATGTTATAGTAGTGCCCTATTATGCACCTATCTAAGAAGTCATCTTCTCCCCAATCAGTTCTATATTCCGGTCCTAGTTTCAAGCAATCCTTATAGAACCCAAAAATCTTATCCATCACATAATCTACTCCTTCTCCTTATCATCCTCATTCCTATAGTAGATCGATAGCTTAAGTTCTTTTCATCATTGGATAATGAGGAAAATTTCTCAATCTTAAATGGCATTTGATAGGCTATGTCATCGGTCTCATCCTTGATCTCACTATTCCTAACGACGGATCATAAGTCATCCTACCGTTCTCTATGAAAGGCTTTCCTAGAATAACGTGGGACAAGCTAGGATCTATGGTCGCACTAATATCATCCACATTTATGAAATCCATAGGATACGTGAAACTACCTACATGACGGGCAATCCCTTAACTCTACCAAGGAAATTACATCTAACTCTAGGATTATCGGATCTTGCCTAGTTGGATAGGCTTTTCATCACCCAATTATAGTACGTGCTAGTCATGATGTTTATTGGGACTTATGGTCAATTTAGGCCTTTGCCTTCAACATTTTGCCTTCAAGAGACCTAAAAAGTGAAAAGGAATGAAATTAAGCAGTAATGGATATAAAAGTGGTAGATTAAGGGCTTAAATGACCCCTCAAAAGTGTACCTTTTAAATCCTTATCAACTGGCATCCGCCCTTGTCCCAAAATATTTATTATTTAGTCCCTCCCTCATAAATATAAAAAACACAACTCACACGCACACACACACACACACACACACACACACTTTCTCTACCAAACCCTAGCTTTCATCTTTCTTTCTCTAGAAACCCCAGCCGCCCACTTTTCGGTGAGCCATCGCTACCACCGCCGAAAGGCCTCTCACTACCACCACCATTAGCTTTGTCTCCTCTCCTCTTTCATTTGACGAGGCCACGCGCCCTAACACCACCATTTCACCACCCAATCGTGCCCAAAACAACGTGCTTGTTCGTGTTGTTGTGTTACAAATATAGATCGGAAAGATAAAGGTAAATGAAATGAGATATACACTCGCTTGAGTGTTGGTTTACCTCGTATGAGACTTTGAGTCTCGTGACGTTGGTGTTTGTTGGGATTGGATGAACACAAATATGAAAACTAGCTTTAAAACCAACAAAACGTAATAAAGTGAGTTGGTATCGAGTGTGTCATGTCGGGTTCGTGTTTATGCATTTTTATTGTTGTTTTGATTTTTGTTTATAGGTTTATTGTTGGAAATGGAGGTTGATGGTGTTGATGATGGTTTTGGTTGCGTTGGGAGGTGAACAAGAACCAAAAGGACCATTTTGGTTCGTGTGATGTTGGGTTAAGGTCACGACCGAGACCACAAGGACCCGTTGGTCCGGGTCGGGTTGTCGTAGTACTAGTTGGATGTTGTTGTTGTTGGCGTTAGTAGTGACCGGGATCAAGAAGGTCCGATCAGGTTGAGTTTGGACGAGACACGGAGCCAAAGAGCCTCTAGGGTTCGTTTGGTTTGCGTGGTCTTAACCGTGGCCAAGTCGAGACTGTTACGGTCTCGACAATGGTTTCGGGTGCGGGTTGATACTTAATGGATATCGGGATTCAGATGAGTTGATTGGAGATTGTTGATACGTTATCGAGCTCATAGGTTTAGGGCCGAAAACGAGTGGAGTTGTTTATTGGACTTGATAATATATATGTCAACTTTGCGCAACATCGGTGTTATCGTGACTTTCTAGTCTCGGTTGACCCCGACAACGCCGTAACATGGACTTTTATTAATTATTGGACAATATGACATCTATAGGCCGAGAGTCATGACTCGGACTTGTGAACTCGAGACGGATAATAACTCGAAACGATATTGAAACTTGACGTATATATATATATATATATATATATATATATATATATATATATATATATATATATATATATATAATATATATATATAAACATGTAAATAAAACTAGAAAAATAGAAAATAGTAAGTTCTTATATTAGATATTTGATCGTAAGACTCGCCTTATTATTCGATATTTAAAAGGGAACCAACGACTTAAAAATGGAAGGTTTTATAATAAACGAGTTATTATATGTTTCGAGGCACGTTTACCGAAATGTGTCATTTATAAGTTTTTAATAACCATTGTGAGTTATGCATAGGTTTCGGATGACTTGCCACTAATAGGTTTAACCCACGTAGATAGCGGACTTATTGGGCTGACGAATCCAATAAGAGCCCGTTATGTGCGTAGGATAAAGATATTAATGAACGAATTATCCTTATAACTCGATAGGCTGTGACTACTTTTTGGAATAATAAGTGAAATAAATAAATGGTTGAGTTTATCGAGTTAACGAATTCAATAAGATCTAACGATTTATTTCACAACTTATTAAACTATAAAGCTTATCGCTTAGAGGTTGAATTGTGTCGTCAAGAGTCGCATTGCTAGAAATATAGTGCATTCATGGAGTTTTGTTGAGTCGATACCACACACGATGATACCAAATACTTGTAACTAAATAAAGAAATGAGATGTTTTTGAAGATAAGAATTGGAATATATTCGGGGTAGATAATATTGGAATTGGAAAATGTATTAAGAATGAGTTTATATTAATAGGTTGTGCCGAGTCAGTAGTTGTCGAACCGTGTTAGCTTCTTATCTACTTTGCTAGTGATTATTTGTGCTTTCCTTGATCGAGGTGAGTTTCATAGCCCCATTTCCATCTATGTTTTAACTAAATTGGGGTGAGAAAGCATGCTACTCTTTCTTAGACATGCTTTAACTCTTTTTGATTTTCTTATGTGTTGACTAGTAAAATAGATATGTGGTAGATATTGACTTAGTCTAGGGTAGCAATCCTTTTCTATAAATATGTGACCTAGCTAAGAATAGATGTCTACTCCGACCTAGTCCAGGTAGCATTGAGGTCATCTTTGCTATAACTGTGGTACTGGCTAGAGTTGCTTGGGGCCTCACGATATCTTGATTGTGTTATTGGATTATTGATGGAATGTGATTGAAATGTTTATTGTATATCGCCTTAGTCTCGCATAGCAAATAAACTCTTTCGTGTCCACTATTGAATTTATATTTAAGCCTATGAACTCACCAAATAAGTGACCTTTTTAGCATATTTTCTCGTGTAATTGTCGATGTTTGGATTGCTTGTTCTATGGAGGCTTGGCAGAAGAGGCATGGTTGGAGGATCATATTAAACTCTAATAATAATATGTGGACCTATTTTATAATCTCTTTTGGGCCTTACTTTTGAATAGTTTGGAATAAATGTAACCAGATAATTAACTATGGGATTGGTTGTGAACTATTTATGATTATCTTGTTTTCCTATACTTGTGTTGTGTACCAATCTAGTAGTGCCCCAAAAGCTTGTTTAATTCTTCCGTTGTACCGAGATTTGGGGGTGTTACAAAGGCCCCTGTAGAGCTCCACCATATCAAGCAAAAGGAAGGGGAATCCACATAAGACTTTTTAAGAAGATTTAAGATAGAAAGTAGGGATGTAAAAAGGGCTCCGGAAGTCATGAAAATCTCAAGTTTTATGCATGGGATCACCAACCCTGAATTGATCAAGCACTTACACGACAAAATGCCTAAATCAATGGACGAAATGATGAGGGTGACTGCATCTTTCCTCTGGAGAGAGGTGGCCGTAGGTAACAAAGAGAGGAAGAAGCCGCTCCCACAAGTGCTATGGAAACCACACGAACTCGGACAAAAACAAGGTTTCAAGAAGGGAGGATTTAAAAGCCAACTCAGAACAGAAAGAAAACAAGATAGATTCACTCTCCTCTCCAGAACACCGAAAGAAATCTTGACACTGGAAATAGCGAAGTTTAAAACTCAACCTCCAATGACCACACCGGTTGAAAAAAGAAATGTCAAAAAGTTCTGTGAGTTTCATGGGGAAGTAGGACATAACACAGACGAGTTCATGCACCTAAAAAGACAAATAGAAAAGTTACTCAAGAATGGAAAATTATCAAATGTAATCAAAGAGCTAAAATAGAATAGTGGAAAGGATCAGCCTAAGGTGCCCAAGAAGGGGGACACATCTAGAAAAGATAAGCCCCTCGCAATCTTAATGGTGCAAACCTAGCAGCGGGTAACCCGACAAAGAATTACAAAAAGCTTTTCCCGCAACCCTAACATCTCGTTCCCACCACTCAAGACGGAGGAGGGAATGAAGGCCCAATGATAATCAAGCGGGAATCGGAGGACACTTCATACACCGCATGTAAATTGATGGAGGATCCGATTGTAAACTCAGTATGAACACTGCTTTGAAAGGCTCCATCCCGAGATCGAAAACAAATGGTGCCGGCCGCAACACCTCAGAGGTCCAAAGTTATGAATCTAAGTAGCCTTTATACGACTTATACCAAACTTGAATAAATCTAAATTCAATATGTGAAGAACTCTTAACAAATCCTTAAAGTGCTAATGCGGAATCTTAGCGCAATAAGTATGATGAACACAATGGTATACTAACTTTGTATATTCAATTGATTGCTTTGATCAATGGTTAAGGCTTACAACTGTCCCTTAACCTAATACATTAGGGATCCTTTTATACACCAAGGAAACCCTAATTGACTACAAAATGAGTATAAGGATAAAGATATCTCTTCCTAAGATATCTCTAGGCGTGCATATCCTTCCCTAATATAACTCTAACAAACTATTCTATTTTATCGTAAACAGAACTAACTACAAATACTAACCAGTATTAACTTAGGTCTGTACTGGCAGACTTAACAACGAATTCTAAGCCTATCAGACTTAACCTTTATACTACCAGAACTAATTCTAAACAGACTTAAACAAACTTAAATCTGTTTTACAAATGTAATTCCCTACAATCCTCCCCTAACTTGATCTTCACTTGTGAACTTCAAGTTCTATGTACTATTTGAGGATATTGGAATTATCTTTGAGCTGCATCTTTAAATATTCTTCATTGTATGATCTGTGCATCATCTAATCTTCAAAATATCAGCATTCCATAGTCTTTTCTGCAACAATGATTGTATTTACATCAATTCATAAAAGTTTCATGCTATTCTCATTACATCCGGTGTGTTAACTCATGTGAGAGTGAATCATAGAAAACTTAATGGATTTGATGTCTCTTTACCAATTAGCCATTACTATTGAGTAGCCAATATTTTGGTGTGTAAACCATGGTACATTGATAACCATATGAGTTTTAGCAAACCAGACTATCAATGGATTTGATTAGTCTTTACCAAAAGTCGTTTGATTTTGACTAGCCATGGTTTTCCAATGCCTTTACCACAAGCCATGAACTTATGGGCTAGCCAACTCTTCATCAAACATAGACATGGTGAGTTGAATACCATACAATTTTTGGCAAATTGTCAGCCATAAACGGATTTGAGATATCTTTACCAGAGTCGTTTGCTCATGGATTAGTTAGTCCTTATATGGATTAGACATGGCAGACCGATAACCATTTGTTGTGTTGGTGCTATGCACCTTCACCAAGTGAAACTCCCTCAAAAACCATTTTAATTTATCAACCTTTAAAATAGACTCAACAACACTTAGAAAATTCTTTCAAACACTTAAAACTAATGTCATTGAGCTTTTGATTCAATTAATTTCAAAAGTTGATAACATGCATTATCTTTCCTTTCACCGACGCCTTCTTCTCCAAAGATAGCCTCAAGAATCTGTTTGGAAGTGGATACTCCACTACATAGCATATAAACAATTAAAGTTTCTAATTCCAAACAAAGGAACCCGACAAGTGTGGAAATATCTCCATCGATCACTTGTTCTTGGCTAGCCGCCCACATTTCATCATCGCATTAGGTGACTCAAACATAGTCTTCAAATCTCCCTAGAGGACCCTTTCATACTCTTCCTCAAGCCTTTTGTCACCATGCTTTTCCATAAGTAGTCGGTACATTGTCTTCAAATCATCCTTGGAAATATCACTTAACAAAGCATGAAAGTTTACATAAATAGTGTCAAGATAATTTTCCTTACAACCCGGTAAACTCCTTGCTCCCGCTTTGATGATTTGAACTTTGGCTATCTTAGTCGCAGTGATGGACCTTCGTGAATGGAGCCCATAGTGAATTCTTCGATGAAGGTTCATCAACCTTGTCTTCCATGTAAGCTTCCACTTCCTCTTTAGCCTCAGATTCATCCTTCTTCTTACCCTTCTTAGAAGTAGACTTCTTTCTTGTCCACCTGACAATAGGTTTTGGAGCTTCAGCTTCCTCTTCTTTTTTCACAACCTTTGGAGTAACAACAGCTTCTTTAACATCTTCAGTCTTCTACTTTTTAATCTCCTTTGGTTGAAGAGTAATACCTTGCCTTTTTAGCTTTGAAGCTTCCAATTCAAAGTCAATTGGAGTAAAGCTTTTAATCTGTAGGACCACCTTTTCAAACTCTGATTTTAGATCACCAGCCTTTAACTTCCTCAACTGATTTAGCTTCCAACTAGGGTAGCCTTGATTCTTGATATAGTTGATCATGTACCCTTTGTTCTCCTTTTGTCGCTGGTCCGTGCATTCTTTCTCTCTGCTCTCTCCGAGAAGCTTCTTCTTCTCATTTATCATCTCCACCATCTTCCTACCATAGTCTTCGCCCAATGTCGCAAGAATATCTCTCGTTGACTTCAAGTCTAGCTCTGATGGTGTCTCAATATTCATTTGTGTAGAAATTAGAAGCTTCCAGAACTTCAACTTGTCTTTTCTTTTGTTCTTCAGTTAGTTCTAGTGGTTTCTGCCAGATCTTAGCAATAAGCTCATCATCCATTTTCTGTCTTGCAAGCTTAGCTACTGCATCTGCATCCTCTGCTTGGATTATGGAAATCTATACTAAGCTTGCTTCTTCTTCCATGATCTTCCTTTTGGTTTTGACTGGCTCAGAACTCTTGCATTATCCCTTTACATTCTCTTTGAGGAACAGATTCTTCATCAGACTTAACCTGTTCACTAGTACTAACCTTGATATTGACAGAACTAACATTTTCACCACCAGACTTAACTGCTGCACCAGACTTAACTTCTTCAAAACCAAGATTAACTTCATCAAGGGCAGACTTGACATTCTCACCTGCGCTCTGCTTGCGCGCTTCAATCCTTGAGGACTAATATTTGTTTCGTTAGAGGATTTCTCCTTAGTTGGTGTTCAAGTCTGATCCACCCTCCTGCAAATTCCTCCCCTGTTTGGAAGAATTTTCCTCACCTTCTGAATCTGTAATGTCTATCCAATTCTGTTTGAATTTTCCCTCCAATCTCTTAACCCTCTTGACTAACCTTATAACATCATCTGCTTGAGTCTGCTTAGACTTCTTTAGTTCCTTTTCCAACTTATCTATTCTGTTCAGCAATTGTGGAACCAGTTTGAGAAGATCATCCACAGATAAGGAAGTTGGTTCTGCTGTATGAGTGGGTGTTTGAGGAACCACTGGTGGGTGTTCCTCATGAACATGAGGTGAAGGTAGTGGTGGAGTTGGTGTCCTCTATGCAAACTCAGGTTCTTTTGATTCATGTGTTGGTTGATCCTGAGCTGCAAATGTAGCAAAAGATGATGGAACTGGATCTGATGTACCTGCAGGGTTAGTGGAAATAGCAGGCAACATAGTAGGAAAAAGTGGCTTGTGAACCCCTTCAAAACCCCTTTTCGTGTTTCCAAAAATATTTTTAGTGAAAGGGACAACAATGTAAGGGTGTTTGCTTGGTGTTTCAACATTTAAGATCATTTGCAAAAACCTTGGTACATCAAAAACTTTTTGTTATTTTTGGAATTTGCAACCATGGCATCAAAAATCATTTTAGAAAAATTGAATAGTCTGCCAGTGGAGAGACAGACCAATGCAGAAGCAATATTGTTTCCAAATTGATCCCATCCACTACTTTTAGAGCTCATACAATGTAAGAAATGATGCACAAGGAAGCGCCACTATGGTGTAGAATGACTTTTCCAAAAAGTAAAGGATCCATCTGTTGGATATCCAATATTACCCAGACCATGAAAAAGTTTATTATTAGGAAACATAGAAATTCCTGAGGCATCAGTTAATTGAAGCTTGCTTCTGACTGATTCCTCAATAATTAAGTATTCCAGAGTGTCAATGGTTTCTTGTAACTCTAGGGTCCCATCAACAAGAGTTCTGGCAGTAGCAGTATGCCAGAACTGTTTGACTATGGATTCATAGATTGGTGGATTTTGAATAAGGGCATACCTGATGTGAGAACCCTTAAGGAAATCCACTATCTGCTCAAGCCAAGATTTCAACAAAGCTTTTTAAGAAAATCCACTTGATTATGCTTGTCTACGAACCGTAATTGAGCCATAATGTAAGTGAATTGAAGTTCGTAGTAGCGACGCGATTTAGGGTTAGTGCTCAGAAAAGACTTAATCGAAAGAAAAGATTTAAACTTTTAAAGATTGAGATAAAGTAAATAATGGATAAATATGAATTCTATAAATAAAATTATACATATATATACTTCAGACCGCCTAGAAGTAGGTAACGGTACAAATTAAACAAGAAAATTGATTTTCCTCGACTAGCACTAACGATAATATTTTTAATACTACCGACTTAAAATAGTCAACCAAGATAACCATGACTCACCGTGACTTAACCATTTTTCACTTACAAGATAAATTCCATGGGTTCCATCTTGCTTTCATCCATGCAATTCCTGGATAATTACTTCAAAAACCAAGAAATATACAATAGGTAGTTGTTTAAACCAGAATTAACTCAAATTGGCTACCAGAATTAATTCTTAGAACAACCAATTGTAAAGGAATTGTTTAAGCACATAAAAAATATTGTAGCCAACACAGAAATCAAAGTTTCTTCAAGGTGTTCTAAATTTACCAAATCTAACTAACACATAGATGTTTATAATACATATATTATGATCTAAATATCCATAGTGTAGCCTATGCTTCCACCAAAGGTTACAGAACCTCCTTGGACTTCCTCAAACTCCTCCAAGTGATCCTTGTTACCAGTCATATGCCCAGAGCATCCACTATCAACAATTCCTCTGCCTCCTAGCTTCTGGTGTGGATGTTCCTACACATTAAAAGAGAAACTAGTTTCTCTTGGGGACCCAGGCCTGTACATACTTGGGTCTGCCTTGTGGACCTTGAGAATTCAAAGTATAAACTGAAGATGGTCTATTATTACTCTTGGAGTGTGGTTTGGTCTCTCTCCAAGTATAACTCACGAGGGCTTAACAACAGTCCCCCCATTACCCTTTGCAGCATAAGATTTAAACATTTGAGCTTCATTATGAACTATGGGTCTCCTCATAGGTGAATGTAAACCATAAAAAAGTCTTTGATTGAATTGATTCACCTGTGGTTGTCTAAACTTGGGACTGGGTGAAGTATTGGTAGGTTCTCGTTATTTTAATTTAATATTCATATTACCGTAATTTGCTTTGGCTTGACCGAATAACACGCACCAATATTAACCCTAGACATATTACCGTAATTAATATTTTTCCAACCGAATTAATTGTTACACAAGTACCCACTTTTGGTCTAACAAAATTAACAAATGAATTACCAGATTAATAGGTACGGGTCTAGAAACAAACCGATTAGCATGATTAATTCTATTTGCATTATTCCACATTGGTGTAACTATACCATTACCAAGTGTTTACGTACCATTTTCTTTCTAAGCTCACCTCTTTAGCCATTCTTTTCTCATAATAATCACAGCCTCTTATTAAATGGCTTAGGCTACCTCACACAAAACAACTCTTCTTAGTGAAAGAGTATCCATCCCCAAATTCTCTCTGATTAACCCATTCCAATTCTTTCTATCTACTTTAAGTGTCTCGTGTTTAACTGTTGTCTAGGAATTTTTACGTGTTGGACACAACTAGGTTTAACTATTTCGGTTTAGACACAAAATTTTTGCAAAATGATGAGACTCAACTTTTGTTTTGGTTTGGGCACATAAGGCTTAGTGATTAAAACTGGTTTGGAAATCTTTATGTATTCGATTTAAGATCAAGAGAACATTCAAAGACATTCCCAATGGATCCTTCACTGTCATTAGATTGACAGGGATTTGTTTTCTGAGGCATTGGTTCCAGGACTCTTCCCAAAGGATCCTTCACTGTCATTGGATTGACAGGTAGAAAATTCAATAGAATAGTCTTGAGAAGCAAGTGTTTCAGGGTTTTTCCATTTGCTGTAATCAGGTAAAGACTCATCAAACTTTTGTTCAGGTTTAGGTGTATAGTTCTCATTAAGTGGTGGTGGAACTTCTTTATAATTATCAGTTTTAACAAATCTATTATAAAGTGGTTTACCAATATAGTCTTCTTCTGAACTACCAAATATACCAGGTTTCATCTCTTCCTCATAACTCAATACCTCACTATCTGATTTAATCTGATGACCTAAGCCCAATTTACAATTAGAGCTCATGCCAGAATTAATTAGCCTATGTAGATTCTTAGAAGACTCTCCCCAAGACCCAACTATTTTCTTTAAGTCATCTTTTCTTGTTGAGCTTTCATACAAATTCTTCTATATTTCCTTAGCTTTTCATCCTTAGCACAATTATCATTAGCTTAAAAATTAGTTTTTCATTTAGTGATGAATTTTGTTTTGAAGATTTGAAATTTGTTCTTCTAAGGTTTTGACTACATTGGTATAAGCTAGAATTTGTGCATCCTATTCTCTCAACTCATTAATTACTCATCACTTTGTGTTTTAAGTTGGTTATATGAATCAACACGAGTTTGGAACATAGAGATACCTCACCGCTTGAGCCAATGGACATGAAAGTAGAATGATTGGTAGACTTCTCTTGAGATGTTCTCCCAATTGATAGCACCTCCATCCATAGTCAAGAGTCCAACTTTTACTCTCCCGCTTCTCGCCTTCCTTTGTTTGATAGGAGATTCCTTCTTCTTATTAGTTGCCACATGAGATCTCGCATTCCCTTGCAAGGTGACTGTGCTTATGGCGCTTGTAGCACTCAAGCTTCTTTTTATCAAAGCTAATAGGAGTCTTTGGATCATAACGAAATCTTCTACCATGTCTCTTAAAGACCTCATTCATCTAGATAGCAATCATAGCTATCTGCCAATTTATATCCATCTCCTCAATATCTGCATCATCAATCTGCTCCAGATCTTCATTGAGCAAATCTATCTCTTCTGATGATTTAGAAAAGAGAGAATAGGTAACCTCATTAGCAAATCCAGCAGGTTCCCATGGTCATTGCCAGACTTGACCATTCTTGTGGCAAAGACCTGAGGAATTTGTGATTGGCATCCTCATCAGAAACACCAGCACCATGGGCTTCCAAATTTGACAATAGTTGTTGAAAGCTATCATAGCCCTTCTCTAATCCTTTAGAGCTGGAAATAGTAAAGGCCTCAAATTGTTGTTTGTAGACAGCCTTTTGCATCTTTTTGGAGTTAGCATTCCCTCCAAATCTTACTTTGATTGCCTCCCATATCTCCTTTGCATCATCCATCCCATGAAAATGTCTGATATGCTCTTTGGGAAGTTCCATTTACAAGATGTTCTTGGCCTTTCTCTCCTTCTCCACAAAGAAGAATTTTAGCAGATAGAATGTGTGTCAACATGATGTAAGTGCCATCTTTTCCTTTGAAACCCTCTTTTTAGAGTTTCCCTTTTGTATCACCTTCCATACTTCATTATTAGTATATTCTAGATAGTGCTCCATCTCCATAGCCCATATGTCATATTCATCTTTCTTAAATGGTGGAAGCTTCATGTTGGAGATGGTTGTGGTATTTGTGATTTGGGGTTGCTTAGATTGAGAGTTGTCTGCTCCATCTTCATGGTTAGATTCTTCATCACTGGGGTGGTCAGAGAAGGTTTCAGTTGCTTTGTCAGACATGTTTGATGTTTTCTGGTTTGGAATGAGTGTTTTTGATTGTGTATCTTCAACAACAGAGTCCTTCTATAGGCTCCGATACCACTTATAGGTCCAAAGTTATGGATCTAAGTAGCCTTTACACGACTTATAGCAAAATTGAATAAATTCAAATTCACTATGTGAAGAACTCAAAACAAATCCTTAATGTGATAATGCGGAATCTTAATATAATAAGTATGAAGAACAAAATGGTATACTAAATTTGTATATTCTATTGATTGCTTTGATAAATGGTTAAGGCTTACAACTGTCCATTAACCTAATACATTAGGGATCCTTTTATACACCAAGAAAACCCTAATTGACAACAAAACGTGTAGAAGGATAAAGATATCTCTACGCCGCACATATCCTTCCCTAATATAACTCTAACAAACTATTATGTTTTATCATAAATGTAACTAACTACAAATACTAACCAGTATAACTTAGGTCTGCCAGACTTAACTTTGTACTGGCAAACTTAACAACGAATTCTAAGCCTACCAGACTTAACCTTTATACTACCAAAACTAATACTAAACAGACTTAAACAAACTTAAATCTATTTTACAAATATAATTCCCTACAACCCCTTATTGGATTTTGCGGAGAAGTGATATGGCTGATAGGACAAATATCATTGTTAACCAAAGTCAGTGATGAGGAGCACTTAGCATCCGCAGGGATGAACTTCATAGTAGTAAGGTCCCAATCACCATATAATGGGATCATAGGAAGACCAGGAGTGTGGAAATTACAGTAGTACCCTCCACAACATGTGGAATGGAAAAATCCCAAGAGAAGGAGTGCTTACACTATGAAGCAGCCGAATCATTTCGATTGAATGCACAATGGTTTATGGACCAACACCACAAAATCTAGCTAAAAGCCACCAAATGGAAGAGCGAATTAAAGTGGCGATCCATCTAGAACATCCGTAATAAACAATAGCTATTGGATCTACTTTAACAATGAAAGGTCAAAAAGGTTGTGTGACATGCTAAGGCAAAACTGGATATATTCCTCAACACATGACGGTGTCCCAAGACATATAGCCGAACAAAATTTAATTATACTGGGGATACACCCTTATTAGACAAAATAAACGAGGCCAGCACGGCAAGAAATAAGGCAATCTAGGAAGAAGTAGAAAAGCTCGTGAATGTAGGCATTATGAAAGAAGTACACCGCCACGCTTGGTTGGCTAACCCTATAATGGTTGAAAACATGACAAAAGTTGGAGAACGTGTGTAAATTTAAAGACCTAAATAAGGCATGTCCCAAAGACGGATACCCATTTCCGTAAATAGATCGAAAGTAGAATCACTCGTGAATATCCTTTTAAGTTCCTAGACGCATATAAAGGCTACCATCGATTCAAATGGCAAAGGAAGATGAGGAAAAGACATCGTTCATCACGAGCCAAGGAATATTTTGTTACACAAAAATGCCATTTGGTTTGAGGAATGCATGAGCAACATACCAGCGACTGGAAGACAAAGCTTTTTATAAAAAAATTGGCAGAAATCTAGAAGTATATATTGATGATCTTGTAATAAAAAGTCGCTCAGAGGACGAGATACTAAGGGATGTGGAGGAAACCTTCAAGACTTTAAGGGAAATCAACATGAAATTAAATCCCAAAAAATGCACCTTCGAAATGGAAGAGGGAATGTTCCTCGGATACATCGTGAACACTAAGGGGATCAAAGTATGTACAGATAAAGAAGAAGCTGTCCTAAACCTCCCATCCCCAAACTCAAAGATGTTCAAAAGTTAAATGGAAAACTGGCAAGTTTAAATAGGTTCCTAGCTAAATCCGCTGAAAAATCATTGCCTTTCTTTAAAGCACTAAAAAATGTACAAAAAGAGTGATTTTCAATGGATGTCGAGCGGAGGAAGCATTTAAACAAATGAAGAAGTTAATAGCGGATCTCCCAACGCTATTGATACGCGTACAATGCGCGTTCGGGTTCAAAGAAAACTTCCTTTTCTTCGAGCAAGTTTTTCAACCACCTAGGCATTGAACCTAATCGTTGTAGTGTAGTATTAGGGTAAGCCTCGGGGATTGATATCGTTCTCTAGGGGAATAGGAATGCTAGTGAGAAGAATACTACGCTAAGGTCGAGGTTAAGGAAGATTGTTTTTTTTATCTTTTTTATATTTTTTTATAAAGCTAAGGGTAAAATCTCGGGGTTTGGATTTGGGGGTTGGTATTTCTACCGATTACTCTACTATTCTAATTTTATAATTATCTAAACTATGGGTAGCTATGTCTTTTTGCTGTGTGCTCGTATGATGATTAAAAATGTGTCTACCTAGATACTATTACTCCCTAGTTATATTTTATTGGTGGTTGAATTGTCACGTCCTTATTCTTAACGCGTTGTGTTTTCTAAGGTCGTAGGGTATGCTTTTATCCCTAACTCTTTGAGACTACCTTAAGGTTATCGCCTACGAAATCTCTAGGTTTCATAAACTAACTTTAAGGGTTAGCTTTGGATGTTTAGTCTACAGATCCGCTAAGTGACTTATAAACTAAGGTTCACAAAGATTACTCAAGCATTCAAACAAAACGATAGCCTAGTGCACTCCTAAGCCATTTACAATTAAGATAAGAGACAACCAATCAATAATTAATAACTAGGTTTCATAGATCTAAGCAAACACACAAGAAATTTAGCCGGACATGTTAAACATGCAAGCATACACACATTCAATCAAAGACATAATGAAATTAAGGGAATAAAACACTTATCTTGATATAAATTAGGGTATGAGAACCCTAAGATACTGTCCAAACCGGACTACAATCGTTTAAGGTTTTTACTCCACAAGTCTACCTCCTAAAATTCTGAAAATTCGATTTCTATATATAGTTTTACAACTGCGACGGTGTCTCCTTATAGGTGGGACGCCATCATTAGGGTTTCGTCTTGGCCAAGTAATTGTTTGGACGACGTCACGTTGTAGTTGTGACGCCGTCATTATTTAGCGATGGCGCCGCCTCGATTCGGATCTAGGCCGTTTGAGATGAAAAGTCTTCGTGATGCCCTTCCTCTTCAAAGCCTGACGCCGTCAAGTGTAAATTAGCAAAAAGTCTACTGAGTCGTCACAAATTTAATTACGTATAAAGGACGGTAAGCCGCTTTAGATGGGACGCCATCAGCTTCATATTCAGCAACTTGAGTGTCTTCGATCTTGACTTAGCCATTTTCTTCATATATTCACTCTTATTCGTCCAAATAAGCATCATTCCAGCATTTTGCATCCAAGAGACCTAAAAAGTGAAAAGGAACGAAATTAAGCAGTAACCGATATAAAAGTGGGCGATTAACGGCTTAAATGACCCCTTAAAAGTGTACATTTTAAATCCTTATCAAATATCCCTACACTTGGTATTTGCTTGTCCTCAAGCAAATGTGCTTTTGGCCAATCAATTTATAAGTTAGGGGGCAAGAATCATTGGTTTAACATAATTCACAACAAGTAAAAGCACCGAAATAGTCAAAACAAGCACGAAAATTATATACTAGCACCTCACAAGGGGTGTTTGGATTCTCTCATCTCTCGGGTGTATATGAAATATAGCAAATGGAAATGGAAGATAAACACTCATTAACCGGTCATAGTGCATAGATTACCATAGGCTTGAGACTAGATCAAACCTCCACCGCTTTGGCGTAAGCACCTAGGAACAACTATCTATGAGGTCTTTTTAAAGGGTTGTAACGTTAAGCTTACGGTAGGGAAACAAAGGGTTTGGTTGGATAGGCGCTTTGGTGGTGGCAAGTCAAAAATCTTAAGTTACAAGCATGAAAAGAATGGAATTGCTAAGCCAAGACTCGACTCACTAAACTCTAGATAACTTTGAAACAAACAATCATAAATATAAAGAAAGATGTAAGATGGTAGCCCTTTTTTTTTTTTTTTTTTTTTTTTTGCATACACTTTTACTCTACCATTATTTATGATAACATCAAAATATAAGGGATTTATAGGAGCATCCCTAAACTTGAGTTTTATTACTCTAACATTAATTTGACCCGAATTGAAAATATCAAAACAGCTTGGAGTACTTTATTACGTAAATAAAGGAATTTGAATTTAACGTTTTTTCCCGTCACTCCATAAAATTTTACTTTACCCATGAGTCCCATCATCTCAAAACCAGATATGACTCGACTTAGCAACCATGCAAGTAATTAGATAATTGAACTAAGGGTTTAGTATGATAACAATAATGCACTAAAGATGAGTGCATACAAGGTGGGCTAAGGCGATTTAGGTGTACATTTGGGGGTGGATTGTAAACAATGCTCTTCATTGATATTTCAGAAAACCGAAACATCACGAGAACCG
Organism: Chrysanthemum lavandulifolium; assembly: GCA_022545495.1. NCBI lineage: Eukaryota > Viridiplantae > Streptophyta > Magnoliopsida > Asterales > Asteraceae > Chrysanthemum > Chrysanthemum lavandulifolium. The sequence goes on along the minus strand of CM040240.1, from coordinate 70,099,735 downwards.
CAAAAAGGATAGGCTCTGAGGGGTTAACTAGGGGTATCGTGTACTAAAGATGAGTACATCGCAAGGGTGTGGGGTAATTACTCGACCGATGTGGAAGGAGTAATTTTAATACGGGTATCAAACAAGGGTTATCCTAATGCCTCTTATCATTTAGTTATTCCTAACTACACAAGTGTAGTCTCACTAGCGATCTCGAAATGCATCACAAAACAAGTTCTAGAATCTATTATACTACCGGTACACTCTCGAAGAATTAAAGGTGAATGCTTTAATTCCTATAGATCTTGGGGCGAACCTTACATTTTTGGGGTGGAATTTAAGTGGTAAAGGGTTTTTGTGCTAGTCATATAACTCCTATCCATGAGACGCTTTATTAAGACTAAAGACCCACTCGTACATGTCATGAAATTTTTTAAATTTGGTGCTAAAATTGCCCTAACCGATATTTCTCATAGCTTATTACACAAATAAAATAGGACAAGACAAATAATCAAGGATAAGCATAGTTTCAAAGTTCCCGTTTTATTCTCCCTCCCTACACTTAAACTGAATGTTGTCCCTAATGTTCCCGAAAGTTTCAAAGTTATGATAATGGAAGGTAATTAAAGAGAAAGAAACTAGTACTCCCGATTAGCTTGGTAGGATCCGTGTTAAGTAGTGGTTAAATTATTTTCCAAGAAGAATGTATGCGTGTAGCTCCATCCAATATTATGTTTCTTCTTCTTGATAAATTAAACCTGTACACTTTAAGAAAATAGACGAAACCTTCGCGTAAAATCGGCGGTAAAACTATACATGACTCAACTACACTAGGATATAATGCTTGTGGAATGGATGTTAGCAGGTTTTCTGGAAAATTAAGACCGAGAATTTTCAAAATTTATAATAGCATAGAAAACAAGAGAAAGTTTATAAGTCAAGTTGCTCCTCCCGACGTCGTCGGTTCTAATCTGACGCCGTCAGTTATCCTAACGTAAACCGATCTGCTGCGTTTTTCGGAAAAATTCGGAAAAATTACACCTTTAGAATCGGAAAATTCTGTAAAACATCCATTATGACTCGATACAAGCATTTGACTCGAACAAACACACACACACACATATATATATATATATATATATATATATATATATATATATATATATATATATATCAATTTCAATAATCGTAATTCTCATGTTCACGTTCTTTTATAAATGTGTGTAATCCTCCCTACACTTATCCTTTTTGTAAAATACTTTTATATGTAATTAAGACGAGGTTAAAGACAAAATAAAGCATTTTCACAAATTCAAACATGAGAACATACAATAATGAAAAGATATACGACACAAAAACAAGCAAACAATTATGCATGGGTTGCCTCCCGCGAAGCGCTTTTCTTTATTTATGAGTCTTGTAGCTAGACTCGAAGTCGTGCTCCTACGTACCTATGTAAGTAAGTTTATCCTTAAGAATGTCATAGGGGTCAAACTTATCTTTTAAATTCCTAGTGGTACGCTTAGTCCGGTATGCCTTTTCAAACTTTTCTCCATTAGGTTCATAGATTGTCATCCTAATGTGCCATTCTCCATTCCCATCACTAGGTGGTCTATCCCAATTCCACTTATGCTTAGGCTTCTCACTCTCAACTTTCCACTTATTCATGACAAGATTAACGGGCAAGCTTCCTAGGAACTCGGTCATCTTCCTAAACACTAAGGCGTCCTCGAACGGATTCACTTCATTGTCCCTAGCCAATTGTTGCTCATGGAAAGTCGAATTACTTACAAAGGCCTCATCTAGATAGAAAGGTCATTGAGGACCTACAAAATCTCTATTAGTCCAAGGTCCATATCTAGATGATTTTCTATCCAACATGATCTCGTAGGGTATTTCCTCCTCTTTGTAGAGAGATATGCTTCTTGACATCATAAATTTACCTAGCACTCCCCTCTCCTACCACTATCTTAGACATCTTACAATCAATTATAGCACTAGAGGTAGCTAAGAATCCTCTTCCAACTAATAATGGGCATGTCGGGTCTTTATTCATGTCAAGCACATGGAAATCCGCCAAAAGAGTCAATTCACCTACGTGTACTACCATGTCTTTTATTATCCCTACCGGATATGTGATACTACCGTCCGCTAGACCTAAGATAGTTTCCATTGGTTCTATCTTACCTAGGTTAAGGCTTCTATGGAGGGAGAACGGAAGAAGATTGATGCTTGATCCTAAGTCGGCTAAAGTGTCGAAAGATCTGGAATTTCCATGTCTACACGGAAGAAAGAATAGCCCGGGATCATCTATCTTCTTAGGTAACTTATTTTGCACAAATGTGGACCCACGTTCTCCTAGTTTAAGTTCTTGCTCATATTTTTCTTTCAAAGTATTATAATAAGGCGCATGAGTCAAGACTTCAAGAACCAGTTTTTCTTGATAGAGTTCCTTGTAATCCTCTTCTAAATTAGGTTTGGGTTCTTGGTTGACGGGTGCTTTAGGGGAGACCGGGGGTTCGGGTCCTTGGTATCTCATGATGGGTCGCTTGGAACCCGTGTTGATAGCATTGACCGAGTTGAATTTTGGGTGTGAAGAGCATGGATATGCACTCTCCCAAGGTGAGCAAGAACATGAAGTCGATGAAATCAAATTCACTTTTGGGTTCTTTATGGTGTCACTCGGGAGTGCTCCAATTTCCCGGTCATGGAAGGCTTTTAAGAGGGCGTCGAGTTTGGTTGTCATCTCGCCTTGTCGTTGCTTGAAATCGGCTTCAAGCTTAGTCAATCGAGCCTCTTGAGATGACATGAATCTAGACACCAGTGCCTCGAGACTAGTGGAATTACCGGTATTTGGAGGGTTGGACCTATTGGGTGGACTAGATGAGTTTTGGGGTGGTTTTGAGTTTTGGCTCCATCTAAGGTTAGGGTGATTTCTCCATGAGGGGTTGTAGGAATTTCCTAAGTTGTTTTGCTCGGGCTTGAAAGTGTACCACTTCTCTCCCGCTCCGTCGGTACGCGTGGAGGCTTGTGCAATCATGAGTGTTATGCGGACCACTACACAACTCACAAGGTAGAGTGATTTTGCTCACTTGGTGCGAATACTTAGGATTCTCGTGGGAGCTCATTTGGAATTTGACTTGATCTTCAAGCTCGAGCATCCTACGATTGGAAGGTTGTGAGTCAATGGGAGGCAAGGAGATTGCCTTTACGGTTTTGGGCAACTTACGGGGGTCATTCCAACTTTCGTTGTCATAGATGGTAAGGTCCTCTATTGTACCCCACGATTCTTCTGCGGTGAGATCACTAAGTTTACCACCGGCCGCTTGGTCGATGGATTGCTTAGTTGAGAAGTTGATCATAAAATATTTGGACTTGAAGACAAAGATCGATGCCATGATGAGGGACTTTATGGAGTAAGTCCTTGAATCGAGTCCATGCCTCGTAGAGAGATTCACCTTGACGTTGTTGGAACATCAAGATGTCATTCCTAAGTTTAGTAGTTCTCCCGGATGGGAAAAATTAGGCAAGGAAACGAGTGGTGAGATCATCCCAACTTGAGATGGATCCGACGGGAAGTCGCTCAAGCCAATTACTAGCTTGGTCCCGTAGAGAGATTTGGAAGAGACGCAAGCGCGTAGTCTACCGTGTGGTAGCATCAAGGTCGATGGAATCAACGATTTTAAGGAAATCCTTGAGATGCTGATTAGGATCTTCAGAACGAAGTCCAGGGAATGCACATCCATTTTTCACCAACCGGATGGTGTCGGATCGCAGGGCCGTAGTTTGAGCTTGATTGGGGAGCTCAATGGTGTTCCTATAGCCTTGGTGGCTTGGTCTAGAGTATTCACCAAGAGTACGGCCTCTTGGCGGGACATTTGGTGGTTGGTTGATGAGTGGTGGTTGATTTGGTGGATTATCACCTTCCATGATGAAAAGTGATGAGGCTACGAACAAATTCACGAAGAAGGGGATAGACTACGAGGAAGCTAAAATGAGAAAAATATTACTTGATAGGAGTCAAGCAAGGAACCTAAGCGAGATAGAAATCTAACTAGCTATTCTATTCCCCAGCCGCGCCAAAACTTGATACTGTGACAACGCGCTGCTCGGTGAAAGGAAACTTCCTTTTCTTGAGCAAGTTTTTCAACCACCCAGGCAAGTGAACCTAATCATTGTAGTAAAGTATTAAGGTAAGCCTCGGGGATTGATATCGTTCTCTAGGGGAATAGGAATGCTAGTGAGAAGAATACTACGCTAAGGTTGAGGTTGAGGAAGATTATTTTTTATCTTTTTTATATTTTTTTATAAAGCTAAGGGTAAAATCTCAGGGTTTGGATTTGGGGGTTGGTATTTCTACCGATTACTCGACTATTCTAATTTTCTAATTATCTAAACTATGGGTAGCTATGTCTTGTTGATGTGTGCTCGTATGATGATTAAAAATGTGTCTACCTAGATACTATTACTCCCTAGTTATCTTTTATTGGTGGTTGAATTGTCACGTCCTTATTCTTAACGCGTTGTGTTTTTTAAGGTCGTAGGTTATGCTTTTATCCCTAACTCTTTGAGACTACCTTACGGTTATCGCCTACGAAATCTCTAGGTTTCATAAACTAACTTTAAGGGTTATCTTTGGATGTTTAGTCTACAGATCCGCTAAGTGACTTATAAACTATGGTTCACAAAGATTACTTAAGCATTCAAACACAACGATAGCCGAGTGCACTCCTAAGCCATTTAAAATTAAGATAAGAGACAACCAATCAATAATTAATAACTAGGTTTCATAGATCTAAGCAAACACACAAGAAATTTAGCCGGACATGTTAAATATGCAAGCATACACACATTCAATCGAAGACATAATGAAATCAAGGAATAAAACACTTATCTTGATGTAAAATAGGTATGAGAACCCTAAGATACTTGTCCAAACCGGACTACAATCGTTTTAGGTTTTACTCCACAAGTGATATGCGCACAACGCTGCTCGGGGTCAAAGGAAACTTCCTTTTCTTCGAGTAAGTTTTCAACCACCTAGGCGATGAACCTAATCGTTGTAGTGTAGTATTAGGGTAAGCCTCGGGATTGATATCGTTATCTGGGGAATAGGAATGCTAGTGAGAAATTACTATGCTAAAGTTGGGGTTGAGGAAGATTATTTTTTATTATTTTTTATATTTTTTTTAGAAAATTGAAAGGTACGATCTCGGGGTATGGATTTGGAGGGTGGTACTTCTACCGATTACTCTACTATTATCTAATCTAATTAACTAAGCTAAGGGGTAGTCTATGTCTAATTGATGTGTGCTCGTATGATGATTAAAAATGTGTTTACCTAGATACTACTACTCCCTAGTTATCTTTTATTGATGGTTAAATTGTGACGTCCTTATTTTTAACGCGTTGTATTTTCTAAGGTCGTAGGGTATGCTTTTCTCCCTAACTCTTTGAGAATACCTTAAGGTTATTGCCTACAAAATCTCTAGGATTCATAAACTAACTCTAAGGTTATCTTTGGATGTTTAGCCTACAATAACTCTAGGCGATTATAAACTAAGTTTCACAAAGATTACTCAAGCATTAAAAACACAACGATGGCCTATTGCAATCCTAGGCCAATTACAATTAAGATAAGAGACAACCAATCAATTTTCAATAACTAGGTTTCATAGATCTAAGCAAGCACACAAGTAAATTAGTCGGACATGGTAAACATGCAAGCATACACACATACAATCGAAGAAATAATGAAATCAATGAAGTAAATTACTTATCTTGTTGTAAAATAGGGTATGAGAACCCTAAGATACTGCCCAAGACAACTCAAAATCGTTTTAGGTTTTTTACTCCACAATTCCACCTCTTCTAAAAGTCTGAAAATACGAATTCTATATATAGAGTTACAACTGCGACGACCTCACCTTTTAATTGTGATCGCCGATCGCCGCCATTAGGGTTTCGTCTTGGCCAAGTCAACTTTGGGACGGCCACGTTGTGGTTGTGACGCCGTCACTTCAACCGACGCCGCCTCGAATCGGATCTAGGCCGTCTGGGTGAGAAATCTTCGTGACTCCTACTCTTCAAAGCTCGACACCGCATATACAAAATAGCAATTTCACTTTTGAGTCGTCAGAATAGAGGATGGCGTCGCCCTTTGTTTGTGACGCCGTCGGGTACACTTCTAGCAGCTTGAGTGTCTTGATCTTGACTTTAGCCATTTTCTTCACATATTCACGCCTTTTCGTCCAAATAATCATCATTCCAGTATTTTGCCTTCAAGAGACCTAAAAAGTGAAAAGGAACAAAATTAAGCAGTAACGGATATAAAAGTGGTCGATTAAGGGCTTAAATGACCCCTCAAAAGTGTACCTTTTAAATCCTTATCAACAAGTCTACCGCCTAAAATTCTGAAATTGCGATTTCTATATATAGTTTTACGACTGCGACGGCGTCGCCTTATATGTGGGACGCCGTTTGATCGTCGTCATTAGGGTTTCGTCTTGGCCAAGTAATCGTTGGGGGGGCGTCACGTTGTAGTTGTGACACCGCCGCCTTCAAGACGACGCCGTCGATTCGGATCTAGGCCGTCTCAGATGAAAAGTCTTCGTTACGCCCTTCCTCTTCAAAGCCTGACGCCGTCAGGTGTAAATTAGTAGAAAGTCTACCGAGTCGTCACAAATTTAATTACGTATAAAGAGACGGCGTCGCCCTTTAGATGGGACGCCGTCAGCTTCAAATTATGCAGCTTGAGTGTCTTCAATTTTGACTAAGCCAATTTCTTCATATATCCACTCCTTTTCGTCCAAATAAGCATCATTTCAGCATTTTGCCTCCAAGAGACCTAAAAAGTGAAAAGGAACGAAATTAAGCAAAGAACGGATATAAAAGTAGGCGATTAAGGGCTTAAATGACCCTTTAAAAGTGTACGTTTAAATCCTTTTCGCCTATCGGCACCATAGGAAAAAGAAGAGCTTATCATCTACCTTGGGGCAACAAAAGAGGCAGTAAGTGTAGTCTTAATGACCGAAAGAGAGGGTAAGCAAACACCGATCTACTTTGTAAGTCGTGCTCTGAGAGGTCCAGAAGTCAATTACATACCCATGGAAAAATTAGTATTTTCCTTGGTACATGCTACCAAACGGCTGAAGAGATATTTCCAAGAACATATAGTTGTAGTAAATATAGACCAACCGATAAAGCAAATATTGTCAAAACAAGAAGTAGCAGGAATATTGCAAAAATAGAGTATCGAATTGGGAGAATAGGACATACAATATAGACCAAGAATATCACTCAAAGGACAAATCTTAGCAAACTTCATAATAGAAGGTCTAAAAGATGATAAGGAGGATGACTCAATAGAAGTCAAGAAGAACTCCTACAACCATGGACCCCGTTCACGAATGGTTCATCTTGCATAGATGGTTGCGAGCAGGCTAATACTAATGACCCGAAGGGACGAGTTCACCTATGCCCTAAGGTTTCGATTCGAACAACGAACAACGAGCCGAGTACAAAGCTCTAATAGCCGGACTAAGAATAGCAAAACAAATGGGAATAAAAACCTACAAGCAAATGTGGATTCGAGACTTGTGGCTAATCAAGTTAATTGATCATACATAGCAAAGGAATCAGGGATGATTCAATACCTAGAGAATGTAAAGGCACTCTTAAGTAGTTTCCGGATGTTCTCTATTAAACAAGTCCCTCAAAGCGAAAACAAGAAGGCGAACGCTCTAAGAAAGATGACATCCACCAGCTTCGCGCACTTGAACAAGCAAGTTCTTGTTGAGGAACTCAACCAAAAGTCAATAGAAGAAGTAGCAATGCTTAAAATAGTGGAAGAAGAGGGGCACACCTGGATGACCCCGATATATGAGTACCTAACAGAAGAGATACTCCCGGCGGAACCAAAGAAAGCAAGGGCAATTAAGAGAAACTCACATCGATTCGACGTGATCGATGGGATACTTTACAAGAAGTCTTTCCTCAGACCCAGGTTACGTTGCGTGGGACCCCTCCAGGCAAATTACGTACTAAGAGAAATCCACGAAGGATACTGCAACATGCATGCTGGAACAAGGTCTGTAGTAGCTAGGGCCTTGCGAACTGGATACTACTGGCCTACCATGCATAAGGATGCACGGAAACTGATATTAGCATGCAAGGATTGCCAATTACATAAACCCGTCCCAAGAAACCCACAAGAGAACCTAACTCAAATCACCTCCCCGTGGCCGTTCTACAAATGGGGAATCGACATTGCTGGGCCTTTCCGGAAGGCCCGAAAAATCAAATTCCTTATAGTAGCAATAGACTACTTTACTAAGTGGATAGAAGCGAAACCAATTGCAACTATTACAGGAAATCAAGTCAAAAAATTTGTATGGAAAACATTGTATGCAGATTTGGACTCCCCGGAGAAATAATATCTGATAACGGAAAACAATTACGAGACAACCCATTCAAAGATTGGTGTGAAAATTGTACATCCAAAGAATATTTCGCCTGTTAAACATCCGCAGCCAACGGATGGTTGAAAGCGTAAACCGTGTTTAGGGAGGGAATGAAAGCACGACTAGAAGAAAGAAGCAAGAACCGGATGGAAGAATTATCACATGTCCTATGGGCGCATCGCACGATGATCAAATCTAGTAACGGACACTCCATTATCTTTAACATACGGAATGAAAGCGATCATCCTGCCGAATAGAAATGCCCACATGGAGAACAAGGAGATAAATGTAGAACAAAACGATGAGGCTCGAAATAAATTTAGACCTTTTGGAAGAAAGAAGAGAGCAAATCTGTGAAGCAATCAAAGCAAAATGGAAAAGTACTACAACTCTAACGTCCGCAATACAAGCTTCAAGCCAGGAGACTTAGTATACCGCAACAATGACACAAGACATGTGGAAGAAGGAGGAAAACTAAGACCCAAGTGGGATGGACCTTATGAAGTCACAGAGGCATTAGGAATATTACACTCGTAAACCGATAAGGTATTATTTTATAATATAAGTAATAATACTATATTATTTAGAAGGTATTTTATAAAAAAATGGTAAAGTTATAAATTATATAAATAAGTGTTAAGTTATATACGCTAAATTAGGAAGAGTGACACTTGAGGGGCTAGTTTTGCCAATTGTGCAAAGTTGAATTAATAAAGATATATTACTAGATATTTAGAGATAATTCCTGGAAAGTTTAGAAGAGTGTGGTATGTTGGTGTTGCTCTAGGATAAGAGAAGAGAGGGAAAAGAGTAACTTTGTGTTCTTGTACAATTGATCAAGAAATTGAAGTAGAGAATCAAGTTCAAAGACTTTCCTAATCCATTTAACCATCACAAGAAGCAATTGAGGATCAAGCTTTCATTACCAAACTAATACCTATTCCGTTTAGGGTAAGTATATTGACTAAACTTGTTAATGTTTCATAATTTCAATTTATATTGAATTGTGATGTTCTATGATGTAATGATCAAGGAAATTGTTAATGTTAATTAGCTTGGATCCAATGCTAGAAAGTGTGTAATGTTAGCGTAATAATTATGCTTGATTAAGGTACGTTAATGTTTGTGAATGTATTCCTTGATATGTTGTAGCTAGCAAAATTGTTAGTTATGACTTGTTAATGTTAAGTTTATGTCATATACTTAATAAGCGTTTTGCTTATGGATGAGTTTAATGATGTTTTGTAGGTTCGAATATTGAAGGCAAAGGTAAAGATAAAGAGTAGGCGCTATCCATGGTAGGAGCTTAGATTTTGGATTGGTAAGTAGAAGACCTCGTTTCTTGGACCAGCGTGTTGAAAGTTGAAAGCCCGGAAGTGTCTTCTTTTTCAACTTGGTATATATTTTGTATCATTTGGTCATTTTGTTATTGTGGTCTTTCAATTGTGTCCAAGTCGTGTCCTATAAATGTTGGTAAATATGGTCAGGTTCTTATGGTTAAATGTTAATGGAATTGTAGTTTAAGGGGTGTTTGGTATTAGCCAATTTCACCCATTTTGGAATGCTATGGGTTAAGATTATGTAAGAACATTTTGTTATGCTTTGGTAATGTCATGTCAAATTTTATTAAGTATTGTTTGAGTGTGTAATGCGAAATTTACGGGTATAAGCGTGTCGGGTCAAATGGGTCATATGGTGTAACTCCCTCATTTTGTAAATCATGTATCCGAGTGTTGTAATTATCGAAACTTTATGTTTTTAATAAATATGTGATGTCTTGATAATTTCGAAGTTTTGTGTCTTTCGAGTAATAAAAATCGTTTTCCAAAAATGGGTCAAAAGTGTACAAAAGAGGTATGTAGAAAATGGGTGTTTGGTGTGCAAAATGAAATTTCGATTTGGAACCAAAACTCCAAATTTCGCTTTGAAGTGTAATTCGAACCAAATTTCGTTTGAATCGAAATTTGGAACCAAACTCAAATTTCGGTTTGAAAGTGGAATTGAACCAAATTTCGGTTTGGAACCGAAATTTGGAACCAACAGATTTTGTCACTTTTCGAAAATTATATCTTTTAATCAGAGTCTTCACGGGTCGTGCCACCCGTCATTTCGAAGGTAATTGAGTCTACTTTTATTTAAAAATAGTCTCAAGGTCAAGATGTTTATAGATTTTTGTCTGAATGTAAAAGAGTGATAGTGGGTCAGTTTTCAGGTGTACTTTTTGCGAAAAAATTTCACGTTTTTAGCTGTGTCATTTCAAGGGGTGTTACAGCTTGGTATTAGAGCCTTGGTTTAAGAGATTTAGGATGTCACATAAGGATTTCCTAGAATTAGACTATTTTAGGAGCATTAGTATAAGTGTTTGCTGTTAGTGTATTGTTTCGATGGATTTCGGAGATACATATGTAGAGTATTTTCATGACTACGCCACCACCGTAGTGATAAAATATGATATGATATATATATATATATATATATATATATATATATATATATATATATATATATATATATACTTATACTTGAAATCATTGAGACTATACACCACGGAAAGCTTTAGGTTAGTCAAGTATATCGAGTACCTTGTACTATTCATGTATTGTTTAAGTACGTTTTGATGTTGATGATTGAATTGTCATTTTCAGTAAGAAGAAAAGATGGTAAATGCGCATCATAAGGAAGTTTTGAAAGCTTCAACTTCCAAAGGAGCCGAGTCTTCGGCTAGTGATGCGGAACATAGTGAAAGTGATGATAGGTCCTCTTCTAGCTCCGAGAGTCTCAACTTTAGAGGGTTCACGGAAGAAGAGACAAAAGAATTAGGTTCTTTAATTTCTAAGAAGGTGGGAAAGGTGGTTAAGAATTCAATGCCCTACTATATCAAACGAACAACGAAGAATCTCAGAAAAGTGATACATAAAGAACTAGAAGATTTTAAGAAATAGGGTGTTGTGAAAGAATCCAAGAATGAGAAAGCCACGCACCATGACTTTGCGGCATGTAAAGTGGCAACTTTATGGAACTCCCGATCCCATTGTTTGTACCGCTGGCTCACCGCCGAGGGGTGATTTTCGTACAAGTCATTGTGAGGAAAGAAACAAGGTTACCTTGGCAACAAACTTTCTTTGTAATAGTGTCAAGATTTGGTGGGAAGGTAAAATATGTGAAAATAATGAAACTTGGGTTGAAGCATGCACGTGGAATGAATTGAAAGAACTATTTAGAACCGAGTTTGCCCCGGCCGAAGAAGTTGCTAAAATCCGAGAGGACTTTCAATCTCTTGCGCAAACTAAAGAGACGGTAAACGAGCTTTGGATGAAGTTTGTTGATATGGTTCCATATTGTCCGAATACCACAAGAATGAAAAGCTCAAGGTAAAAAGGTTTCAAAGAATGCTTCGTGAAGATATCCGAGAGGTGGTGTCACCTTTCAAGTGTACTACCTTAGAAGATCTCTTAAGTAGAGCTCGTGTGAGGGAGGCGGATTTATTAAGGAAAAAGGATTCGGAAGGGAGGGATAATAAAAGAAAGCAAGATTTTGTTGATCGTGATGCCAAGAAACCTAAGCAAGACTATGGACGAAAAGGAGGTAGAAATTAAACCAAGACTCCTTGCAAAAAGTGTCACAAGTTCCATCTTGGAGAATGTCGGGCAAACTTACCGGGTTGTTACAAATGTGGTTCTTTAAGCCACATGAGTAAGGATTGAAACAAACCGATGATTATGTGCTATGGATGTAATGAGTTGGGACATAAACTTAGTGAATTCCGAAAAGCAAAGGCGATAGAAGTGAAACCTATGAAGAGGGTGAAGGAAGAAAAGGCGGAAGTTTCAAATCCTAAGGCTCGAGTGTATGTTATGGCCGCTAAAGAAGCTAAATGTTTGCCCGATGTTGTCTGAGGTACAATCCTTGTTAATTCCTCACCCGCCACGCATCGCATTTATTCGGTGCAAGTGTTTCCTTCGTATCTTATGAATTTAGTAAAAACTTATCCACTCCTCTCAATAAACTTTCCTTCCCCTTTGAAGTAGAGATAGCCAATAGTAAAATCGTAGTGGTATCTAATGTTTACTATGATGTAGAGATAGAAATTGATGACAACATCTTTAGGATAGATTTGATCCCTATCATGCTTGGAGAATTCGATATCGTGATCGGCATGGATTGGCTCGGTAAAAATAATGCCGCCATTCTATGTGGTTAAAAGCTCATGCTAGTTGTTAATCCTCGGGTCGTGAAGTCCTTATTTATGGAGAAAATGAAGGGTGAATTTAGGTTATGTTCGGTGATGAAAACTAGGAAATATTTGTCACATGGTTGTTATGCCTTTATGGCACATGTGATAGATACTAGTCTTGATAAAAAAGTGTTAATGAAGTTCGGTGTGAATGAGTATAGTGACGTATTTCGGAATATTTTCCGGTATTCCACCGAAAGGCAAGTCGAGTTTCAGATTGATCTTGTACCAGGTGCTACTCCTATCGCAAAACTCCTTACCGCTTAGCCCCATCTGAAATGAAAGAATTGATGAGCCAACTCCAAGAATTACTTGATAAGGGTTTTATCCGCCCTAGTAGTTCACCATGGGGAGCTCCAATCTTATTCGTTAAAAAGAAAGGTGGTAGCATGCGGATGTGCATTGATTACCGTGAATTGAATAAAGTCACGGTGAAAAATGTGTACCCATTACCAAATATCGATGATCTCTTTGACCAACTTCAAGGCGCTAAATGGTTCTCGAAGATCGACCTCTGTTTAGGTTATCACCAGTTGAAGGTTCGGGAAGAAGATATTCCTAAGACGGATTTTAGGACCCGTTATGGACACTATGAATTCGTTGTCATGCCTTTTGGTCTCATGAATGCACCTGCGGTTTTCATGGATCTCATGAACCGTGTGTGTAAGCCGATGTTGGATAAATCCGTTATAGTATTCAATGATGATATTCTCATTTATTTAATAAGCAAGGAAGAAAATGAAATGCATTTACGGGAAATCCTTGAAACATTGAGGAGAGAGAAATTGTATGCCAAATTCTCGAAATGTGAATTTTGGCTACAAGAAGTTAAATTCCTTGGTCATGTTATAAATCCTGAAGGCATTAAGGTCGACCCGTCAAAGATTGAAGCCATGATGAATTGGCAAGCTCCAAAGAGTGTGGGTGAAATTAGAAGTTTTCTTGGACTCGCGGGGTACTATCGAAGGTTCATTCAAGATTTTTCTAAGATTGCTTCCTCATTAACCAAACTCACTAGGGAGAATTCTCCTTTTGAATGGGATAAAGAACAAGACGACGCTTTTTGTACCCTACAAAAGAAGTTATGTGAAGCACCAATTCTTGTATTGCCTGAAGGAACCGAAGACATGGTGGTCTATAGTGATGCATCTTATTCTGGCCTTGGGTGTGTTCTAATGCAACAAGGTAAAGTAATCGCTTATGCCTCAAGAGAGTTGAAGAAACACAAGGAAAATTACCCGACCCACGATCTTGAGTTTGCGGCTGTGGTCTTTGCATTAAAAATTTAGAGGCATTATCTATACGGTGTAAAGTTCACAATATACACCGATCATAGAATCCTTCAATATTTCTTACAAAAGAAAGACCGAATATGAGGCAACGAAGGTGGCTTGATTTTTGAAGGACTATGATTGCGAAGATTCGCTACCATCCCGGTAAAGCGAATGTAGTAGCGGATGCCTTGAGCCATAAGGAAAGAGAAAAGGTTACGAAGATTCATTCGTTACGGATGATTATCACAAACGATCTTTGCGAGAATATTAAAATGGCTCAAACGGAAGGAATAAAAGAAAGAATTGGGAAAAAGAACGTATTGGGTCATATATCCCGCATCTTGAAGACGATAGTCGAGGAATCAAGACTTGGCATGGGAGAGTTTATATTCCCTTTCGATGGATGTTAAGGAGTTACTATTAGACGAAGCACATAAGTCTAAGTATTCCATTCATCCGGGAGCTACAAAGATGTACCTTGACTTAAAGAATAATTATTGGTGGTTGGGTATGAAAAGAGATTGCGTGAAGTATGTGGAAATATGTCTTACTTGCTTGAAGGTGAAAATTTGAACACCAAAAGCAGATTTAAAAGTCCAACCTTTAGATTTTCCGGTCTGGAAGTAGGAGAAGATTACCATGGACTTCATTACAAAATTGCCAAGGACGAAAAATAAAAACGATGCAATATGGGTTATAGTAGATCACCTAACTAAAAGTGCACACTTCATCCCGATCAGGGAGAATATTCCTGTTCATAAGTTTGCAAAGATTTATGTCAACGAGATAGTCGCACGTCATGGAGTACCCATTTCTATAGTATCTGATAGAGACGGGCGTTTCACCTCAAACTTTTGGTAAAGTTTCAAGAAGAATTAGGTACGAAGCTACATATGAGCACGACTTTTCATCCACAAACCGACGGGAAAAGCGAGAAGATGATTCAAACTTTGGAAGATATGTTACGAGCTTGTATGATTGACTTCAGAGGTAACTGGGATGATCATTTTCCTATAGTTGAATTTTACTAAAATAATAGTTATCACGCTAGTATAGACATGCCACCCTATGAGATGCTTTATGGTAGAAGATGTAGGACGCCAGTATGTTGGGAAGAAGTCGGAAGGAGGGAATTGGTGAGTACAGATGTCGTGTTGGCAACAACTGAGAAGATTGAGATGATTCGGGAAAGACTTAAAGCGGCGCAAAACAGGTGGAAAAGCTACGCTGACAATCGAATTCAAAGTAGGTGACTTCGTTATGTTAAAATTCTCCCCGTGGAAGGGCGTTTTTAGGTTCAAGAACAAAGGAAAACTTGGTCCAAGGTTTATAAGACCATTTAAGATATTAAAGCGTGTTGGAGAAGTAGCGTATGTCTTAGAACTACCCGAATAAATGAATGGTATTCATATACCTTTCATGTATCTTACTTGAGAAAGTGTCTAGCGGATGAGACTAGTGTGATCACGTTGGAAGATATTGAGATTGATCCGAATTGCTTTCACAAAAGGATGAACCGGAAGCGATATTGGGAAGAAAGGTAAGGCGACTTCAAGAACAAAGAAATACCGTTGGTGAAAGTACAATGGAAACATCGAAGAGGTACAAGTACTAGATCGGAACCAGAGGAGAAGATGAAGAATAAGTATCCACACCTATTTCAAGGACGAAATCCCGTTTTAAGAGGGGGCGTAAACCGATGAGGTATTATTTTATAATAAAAGTAATAGTATTATATTATTTAGAGGTATTTTATAAAAAAATGGTAAAGTCATAAATTATATAAATAAGTGTTAAGTTATATAGAGATGTATGGCTAAATTAGGAAGAGTGATACTTGAGGGGCTAGTTTTGCCAATTGTGCAAAGTTGAATTAATAAAGATATATTACTAGATATTTAGAGATAATTATGGGAAAGTTTAGAAGAGTGTGGTATGTTGGTGTTGCTCCAGGGAAAGAGAAGAGAGGGAAAAGAGTAACCTTGTGTTCTTTTGCAATTGATCAAGAAATTGAAGTAGAGAATCAAGTTCTAAGACTTCCCTAATCCATTTAACCATCACAAGAAGCAATTGAGGATCAAACTTTGATTTTTTCAAGTAGGGAACTAGTGGGTTATTGAGGTAAGTATATTGACTAAACTTGTTAATGTTTCATAATTTCAATTTATATAGAATTATGATGTTCTAGGATGTAATGATCAAGGAAATTGTTAATGTTAATTAGCTTGGATCCAATGCTAGAAAGTGTGTAATGTTAGCGTAATAATTATGCTTGATTAAGGTATGTTAATGTTTGTGAATGTATTCCTTGCTATGTTGTAGCTAGAAAAATTGTTAGTTATGACTCGTTAATGTTAAGTTTATGTCATATACTTAATAAGCGTTTTGCTTATGGATGAGTTTAATGATGTTTTGTAGGTTCGAGTATTGAAGGAAAAGGTAAGGATAAGGAGTAGGCGCTATCCATGGTAGGAGCTTAGCTTTTTGATTGGTAAGTAGAAGACCTCGTTTCTTGGACCAAGTGTGTTGAAAGTTGAAAGCCCCGGAAGTGTCTTCTTTTTTTCAACTTGGTATCTCTTTTATATCATTTGGTCATTTTGTTTTTGTGGTCTTTCAATTGTGTCCAAGTCGTGTCCTATAAATGTTGGTAAATATGGTCAGGTTCTTATGGTTAAATGTTAATGGAATTGTAGTTTAAGGGGTGTTTGGTATTAGCCAATTTCACTCATTTTGGAATGCTATGGGTTAAGATTATGTAAGAACATTTGGTTATGCTTTGGTAATGTCATGTCAAATTGTATTAAGTATTGTTTGAGTGTGTAAAAAACGCAGAAATTTATGGGTATAAGCTAATCACAAAATTTTCATGCAGTAACGGTCAAATGGTCATATGGTGTAATTCCTCAAATTTCTAAATCATGTATCCGAGTGTTGTAATTATCGAAACTTTATATTTTTATTAAATATGTGATGTCTTGATAAGTTCTGGATGTTTTTGTGTCTTTCTAAGTAATAAAAATCGTTTTCTGGAAAACGGGTCAAAAGTGTACAAAAGAGGTATGCATAAAATGGGTGTTTGGTGTGCAAAATGAAATTTCGATTTGGAACTGAAATTTTGAACCAAAACTCAAAATTTCGGTTTGGAAGTGTAATTCGGAACCAAATTTCGGTTTGGAACTGAAATTTGGAACCAAACTCCAAATTTCGGTTTGAAAGTGGAATCTGGAACCAAATTTCGGTTTGGAATCGTAATTTGGAACCAACAGATTTTGTCACTTTTCGAAAAATCATATCTTTTTAACCGTAAGTCATCACGGGTCTTGCCACCCGTCATTTCGAAGGAAATTAAGTCTAGTTTCATTTAAAAATAGTCTCAAGGTCTAGATGTTTATAGATTTTTGTCTGAATTTAAAAGAGTGACAGTGGGTCACTTTTCAGGTGTACTTTTTGCGAAAAAATTTTCACGTTTTTAGTTGTGTCATTTCAAGGGGTGTTACAAGGAAAGGGCACTGATGACGTACCCTCCGATCAGGTCGAAGGACCCCTTCGACCTCGATCGAACTTGCATTACGAAGACCCAAGTATTTCTTCATAAGTCATTGGTGGGTAAAACCATTCATCATTGACATGGTTACCATTTGGGAATTCGCCAGCCTAAGGCCTATGCCCGTCGGTGTCTTCTCTTGAAGATGCCAAGACAAAGAAGAACCTTGACTTGGTCTTCCCCCACGTTCCCACTATTTCCTTAGCTTTCCCGCCAAGTCCGAGATAATGGGGATGAAGCCCTAGCGGTTACCACAAATCAGGGGACGCCCCCATGATCTCCTAAACGTGTGCTAACACTCTCCAAGCTATTTTCTTCACCTATAAATAGGTTGGACGAGTCATTTCAATGGTATGTTCACTCAACACAGTATTTCATATACTCCATATTATTTACAACACATATCACATACTTACTCTCACGGGAGGTGGTTCGCAGGGCCCAACCCATGCGCAATCACTTAACGAAGTGTCTACTATTTCTTATTGCAGATTGACAACAAGTTTGGCGCAAGCATATCATCCCTCATACCCTTCGATCACCATCGAAGGCCTGGTCGTACGAATTATTGTACAATCAGGCACGTACAAGCTAAAAGATCGCGAAGGAAACCCGGTCCTGCGAACATGGAACGTTTGAAATCTTAAGAGATGTTATATCCTTCAAATGTAAGCAGCCTGCCTTTTACTGACTCCGCAGAAGGGGGTTGATATTTCGAATTATTCTTATATATTGTAATGTCTCTTTAATTATGAATGAAAAAGGTGAAGATTAGCTACCTTCACAAGATTTATTTTAATAAAAGTTTTAGCGTTTTTTTTTTTTTTTTTTTTTACTTTAAAAAGTTATGGTACATGTAAATAAGACGCGCATACATTTGGGCATGACCCATAAAGTGTTATTCCGAATAACAATAGGCTGAGTAACCTCAAAATACACTCAAGATACGTAAGAGATATTGCAAGTCCAGTATCGGGAGAATAACCCACAAATATTCAATTAAGACTATTGTAATGAACACACCAGTGTGAAATTAGAATAGCAGTAACTTAAAAGTTATAAAAAATCAAATGTACATACACCAGACACAAAGTCTAAAGTACAAAACGCCGTACATACAAGGCTATAAAATGATAAGACAAAAAGTGTCGTACAAAACACAAATACAATCAAGATTATACTAATCTTGGACAGAAGGATTCGATCCTAGAACGGAGCCCACCCTATGTCGCTCAAAAGCAGCCATATTTTTTTCATCAACAACATTACCCTGCTCAACCATACTTGGCACCTCATAATCAAACACGGAAAGAGGAACACAACAAGGAGGAACCGACAAAGCAATAGTAGCTACAGCAGAGGCTTGGGCGGAACCCGACGTACCCGACATATCTGTAAATTCTTCACGGATAAAGGATCAATCAAGGAATCCCAAATATCTGCAAGAGCTGACCAATCATGAGTAAAATCTTCCATTGTCTTCCTAGCCCTTTCAAAACAAGCATTTACAGAAACAAATAGGGAAGATTCATCTACAAAGGCAGGATTCCCTGAATGATGAACAGGAATGGTCAACCGCTCTAGACAAGGTTGAGAATCAATAATACCAGAAGTGCTAGCAGCAGTTGACTTAATAAGACCAGAAGTGCTACCTGCATCTTTAAGAACATCCAAAGAGGACAACAAGGGAAATTGAACATCACGAAGCTTCTGAAGGGCATCCTTGTAATCAGCCTCGGTGGAAGGATTATAGCCTTCTACATTTGAAAGTTGTGTGCCTTTCTTGCAATGAATATGGACAGCAACAAGCCCGTCCTGCATTCCCCTCTCAATGGCATGACTAAAAGCCATACTCAAAGCCTTAAGTTAATCGGACGAATTCCAGCACTTGGCAATTGCAAGCCTGAAGCCTTCAGACAAAGCCATCTTCGGACCAATACCGCAGTGAATAAACAAGGATGAAGTTTCTCTTCCAGATAAATGGCAACCTTAATAAACCACTCTTTCAAGTAATCAAACTCCGACATCTGAGCACGAAGACCAGAGCACTCATCCTCCATAACCCGCACCTAAAATAATTCTTTTTAGAAAAGGAAAAGAGGAAAGCAAAGGAAAATATATATCAAGATACGAACCTGACTAGCAAGATCATCATTTTGAGACTTCAAAGAAGTAGACATACGCTATAGTTTCGCAAGCTCACAGTCTTTTCTAGCAACGCAAGACTCACGTTCTTTAACATAAGCAAGCAGGGTCATTATCTTTCATATCGGCCTCAAGAAGGGAGACACGGCCACGGAGGCGGATTGCTTCCGAAGCTTGAGCCTCCGTCAACAATAGCCTAGCTCCAGCCTAGCAATCTCACCACATTTATCTTCTAACAATCCGGCCTGCTAATCACACTTGTCAAATAACCTCTTCCTCTCCTGGAGATCATGCTCCGCACGCATTCGAACCTCGAAACTAAAGCACAACTGACGAGCAGACAAAACATTGAACTCTGAAAACAACCGGTCATAATCTATTTCACGCATGGAAGCAAAGAACTTAGGAGGAGCGAGCTTATTAACCACCTCACGACAGTGTGAAGGGTTATCTAGAAGAGAGCTGTTAGGCACTTTCTACTTTGGAATGTAAGACTCCTGCAATCGTAAAGGGTCCAATTCGATAGCAGCACGAATATCACCAGTTAAACGCTCACCAATGGAGTAACCCGAATAACCCCCGGCGTCCTGATCAGTGCCACCACCGAGAATGAACCCCAAGGAAGGGGAAGGGTTAGAAAAGTTCCTCGAGGTAGGAACATGAATGGACACCGTAGAGATAACAGAGTTGCGCCTATCTCCGGGATGGTATCGACACGGTAAAGAAGTAACCTCGACCTCGGCAAAAAGAGGTGCTACAATCAAGAATAATCAAGAAATAACAAACCTTTGAATAGACCAATAAACGTGACTCATGCCCGACGGAAGAATCACAGAAACCTCAACCTCGTGCTCGGGAGTAGTCGAAATGGAAGATGTAATAATAGGTAGTCAGGCAAAGTAACGCCAACTTCAGGCCCGAATGCTACCAACCAACAAATCACGCAAACCGAAATGTACACCACAACTAGAAAGCCCTTGAGAAGGAACGCCACATAACCTCTTACCGTGATTAGAAGATGTGCCAAAGAACCGTGAAGAAGGGTTCTCTTTCCTATTTAGCGGAGGACTGAGGCGGTGTCTTCAACGACTAGAAAGCAAGAGCTTCCAAGACCGATCCATCCCCAACATTAGCACCAACATCTTCAAGATCCAAAAGCTCGTTAACACCGACCTCAAATTCCCATAAGTGCGAGGGAGGAGCAATGGGGAGATGTGGAATCAGCGCCTAATAGTAGTTTCCAAAGCCTGGTTCCCTTCACGACGATTACGCCTAAAACCCTCAACTTCATTGGATCGAGCACATGAATGTAAGCACTCAAATTCATCGGCGCAAAAGATGAAGCAAGTTAAAAGCTAAACAGGCAAACAATCCAAGGAAAATATACACAAGACAGGACACCCACCTGTTCTGTCATCATTAAGAATGTCAGGATACATATCCTCATCCAAAGGATAAAAACCAAGGTTGTCAGGATCGGGATCCTACCTAGGATCGTTTTTGGTTTTGCAAGATCGTAATCGTAGGATCGGATCGGGATCGTAAGATCCTATGAAAATGTATATATTTTTGTATATGGGTTGTAGTTTTATATTTCTAAATAATATTTCATATGATAAACGAATCTAAATGGATGATAAAAGAAAAAATTATATGTTCAAGTACCGTAATAGTAGAATATTATATATATTGCAATGCATACTTGCACAAAATTACTACATACGTGCGGTGCACCTACTTGTTGTTTTAATGTTTTTT